>JAURVB010003210.1:0-222194 GCA_033002965.1 Piper betle | reverse complement strand
TGTCAAATATTTTATATCAATAACATGCCTCTAATATTTGGAAGGTGAATATTATATTCTATAGAAATTTTAAAATATAATATGAAATAAAAGTAATTAAATTTATACATAAAATTGATATTTGCACTTGTATTGTCAAACGTAAGCGTAAAAACTTTTTTATCAAGTTACCTGTCACAAATTTTATTAATAATATACTTCTGCATTCTCTAGTACGTCAACTCTCACCTTTACAAAATTCAATACTTTTTTACAATTTTCAATTTTCGTCGATACATTTAGCGTAACGGGGATCATTCACATGACACAGAACTTCATTTTATTTATGTTGTCGACATTCAACTAAATAAGGATGTTTAAAAGAAAACAGCTGCAAAAGTAGGATATTTGAAGAACAAACTAACCCATTGTTAGGAATGCCATACATCACAATGTGTGAACACAAGTAGGGATGTCATATACAGATGAAACGAAGACAGCCCCAATTGATCTTGGTCAGCATATCATTCCACTTCCGATCGACGTGCACATTCAACTTCATCAAATTCAAAATCTGTGAAGAAGTAAATGCTGTTGTAGATCAGCTTGCCGTGGTTGATCGCAACCGAAAATTATAACACCGGCTGGAGGCGATGGAGACAATCAAATCCCTCTCAAAGCTCTCTCGCATTCGTCGTCGAATCGCCGATAACAAACAATCCATCAACAATCCACTGCGGGCGGCACACAATACCAGTTATAATGCACCTAAACTCAAAACAAATTACCCAAAACAGATCTAACCAGTTAAAATGTTAAAAACAGATCCAACGAGTTATAATTTTAAAACACATCTGGGGCACAATACCATATACTCAAAAGTCTCAATCTTTTTGCAGATTGCATCGTCAAATCTCAATGTTTCACAGCTGTGACCTTTAAAACCCAAATAGCACAACACAAATCCTCAAAAAAAAAAAAAGAAGATGGAAGAGATAAAATCTATGCATTCGCCTACGCAGATGCGTGCAGAGCAGCGGAGGTGGAAGAGACTCAACACCGAGTCAAGACTACGTTTTGTTTAGTGTTGTCACCGGGTCATCGGTGTCTAATTATTTCAAAATTTTTATTAGTATCCAATTCATATCAAGTTTGGGTTTGGAAATTAATAGACCTGACTTGGATCAGAATTCAGAAATATTTAGTTTTTATTTAAATTTTTTTATTTTTGATATATATTTTAGTATATATATAATATTTTTAGAGTATATTTTATTTTATTATAAGTAAGAAAAATTATCGTAAAATATTTAAATTTTTGTAAATTTTTATGTAAATATATGTAATATGTTTAGTGTAGGCCTTTTCAAACTGGGTCCAGGTCGGGTTCACTTCTAAATAAAAGAATTTTTCCTGGTGCATAAATTTGGGCATGGGTTTGGGTTTGTCCTGTAAAATCCAGACCAAACCAGACCCGAGACCCGATGGAATCCCTAATTTTGTTCTTCTTTTTTATATATTGTGATTTTGTTTTTGTTTTTTATAAAAGATTACTTACACTCCTCGAAAAAATTACAGGAAATTGATCACTTGCATTGGACGGGCAGAGGTCCGAGGATTAATCAAACCACAAGTTTTACCTAATGTATTGTAGCCTATAATGTAGGTTTTAGGCGAGTTGTCAAACCTCTATTAATTATTGTATATTTTGTGTCATTTAAAATTTAATTAAGTATATTGAATTGTTGAGTAATATTAACTTACTGAGGAGGATTGTATCGGTCTTTAGTAGGCCTAGATTTGGATTGCTTGACGTTAAGACTCTTAAGACAAGTCCACTTAGATTGGCAATGGGCACGTACATTCCATGCATGTATCTGCAACTTGTTCTCAAATTTTTTAGAATAATAAGAACGGTTGTTTTAGTGCAATCCGACTCACAATACAGACATATAATTCATCAATGATGAGGACTTTGATATTTTTCATATTATGAATGTCCTAATAATCACCCTATCAAGTGTCATTCCTACGTTTTGACACAATTTCAATAGATTATTACTCATAAGTAATAATACCCAATAATTAATAAATTTTCAAAATTACCATTAAAGATATTTAATTAGTGCAGAAACGTCATTTGCTGATTAGGCCTTATATAGCCCATAAAGTAGATTACCTTTCAAGAGATTAGCTTTCAATAGATAATATATAAATGTTATTTCAAAATTACCTTTCAGTAGATTATTATTCTACCCTTTATATGTGTCTCCAATTGGTACAAACTACCTGAGCAAATCCACACAACATGCAAAACCCTCTTTCAGTTCACCGCAATAACTGTTTATCTCTCTCCAACAAAAAGATGAATTTAATCAGGCAAAAAATATGAACACAATTTCAAGTCAGACCATCATGATATAGAGGTCATGAAAATTACAAATCTTGGCTCGAGCACATAACTCCAATGTAACCTGGCATGCTAAAGCTTAACTACGGCATGGCATTACCAACAAATAATCGTGTATTCTACTGTCTTTGGGGCTGATACAGAAGTTATGCCGCCTGCTTTCCTTTTCTCAATCTCTCTAACTCTTCTTCTGCATCTTTAAGCTGCAATCTCAATGCCGACACCCTATTCTCCAACTTCTGTATAGTATCCTCGTTAGAAGGATTGTAGGGGGATACAAAGTTTCGAGAAAAACCTTGCAGAGCTGCAATGCCACACACCTATTAAAGACAATTTCGTCAGCAGTGATCAAATAACCTCCTTCCATGAAACTAAATCAAAGGTAGAAATGTAACCTCTTCTGGAAGCAAAGGCAGCTTGGTAATGTGGAAGCCATCATACAACATATAAAATTGATTCAAGTATTTTTGCTGCATTTTCATTCTTGCCTTGAGCAGCTTAGACTCAACATCTAGGTATGCAAACAAAAACTGTTAACATCTTATTATACAGAAAGGAGGAAGAGCTTGGACCATACAAAAGAATAAACTCAGCGTGGAGGAAACAAGGAACATGTAAACCAACCTTCTTAATCATACATCACTTGATTTATTATTATATTGTGTGTGTCGATCTCAAACCTCGAGAGCTCTTGCACCAACCTCTCTGTTTCATAAAGAGAGAGAAATTCTGGGATGCAAACGCATACAAATGTCGTCAAGTCCTGGTCAGGAATCATTCGAGTTATAGGCAATCGAACATCAATTCAAATGAAGAGGAATATTGACAGAATAATGTCTGCTATCCAATCCACTCAACAACCGCTACAAGATATAAGCACCTACCGGGTCTTTAAATTGCTTATTTACTTGTTCAATTACATCTTTCATACCCTCGAGCCTTCCAAGTATGGCGTCCTCACCAAAATCATCCCCCATACCAAAAAGGCGACTCATCTGTAATAAGAAAACTAACCGTTAATTAAAAATGCAAACCATTAAAGTCTTGAGTATCATAGCTCAGTTATTCAAAGTAGCCATCTGAACAAATAATCAGTAAACCAAGAGAAGCCAATAGCCACTGTGCTAAGAACATCAAGTCAAAGAAAAAAACTTCTAATAGATATAAAAAGCAGATCTATATGAAGCATTTATCAGGTACACATTCTGCTCACAAACTGTTTGAACAAGGTTTTCCACATGGTGGTGCTAAAATGATATTAATGCAAGATGCTACTGATCTAATCACTCTGCTGAGAGGTGATTGCCAAATTCATTGCTTCATAATACTTCTCTAAATATATAAGACAAAGCACTGATTTCGCTTCAATATGATCCTCCATTTCTTGGATCAATAAAATAATTATCACAGATAGTTCAAAAACCAAAACTAAGCCATGGTAAAAATATTAAGATTCATGGACAGTTTATTAAGATTTTCCCACATCAAACATAAAGAAAAACTTGAATCAGATACTGTGTTAAAGTTCACCAGCTCCCAAATAGCAACCCAGATTTTTATTTTTATTTATTTTCATTCTTAAAAGTCCCATACTAATTTGTAGTATATGCACAAAGAAATTTATATACAGATTTTCCAAAGTTGCAAATTTTTGCATGCGGTCTTTGGCAATCAACTCAAAGGTAATTTTGCTAGACGATTTTCATGAAACCAAACAGCTATTTGGCAACATTACACGCATAGACATTGATATTCTTTTTGGAGATCAGAAAACATAGGAACATTTCAGATACAGAATCAAAGGGCAGAGAAAGCTTAAGAGTTTGAACCAGGGATATAATTTATGAGAAAAATAAGAAAGCAAGGTTCATAACTATGGATGAGTGGGGAAAGGCAAAGCCATCTTGGAGTCGCTAATAATAAGAAGTACCAATAATGTATTTGTAGTTCCATTCGCACTAACCCATTCATTAAAGGGCTAAGAAATCATTTAATATTTATTAAAGAGGCACAATTAGTCATTCAGAACAGCCAGGATGGAGAATAGTGTTTCAATAAAACAATGTTACATAACGTTACCTGGCTAATAATACCACCAAATTTACTTTTCAGGGACATCATCTTTTCGAGACCTTTCTCTAAAGTAGCAGGGAATTGCAACAGTCGGAGTGTATGGCCAGTTGGAGCAGTATCAAACACTATAACTGAGTAATCCATAGTTTGCACCAGTCTGTACAAAGTGACTCCCAAAATTAGTATCAATCAACCAAAGGTGATTGATCATGATGACATTGAATTCAAAAAATAAAATAATAAAAAATAAAAAAGAGCACAAACATACTCTTCTACTCCATCCAAAGTTTCGGGCAAAATTAAAGTATATTTCGACAGGAATAATGGTTTCGGTTTTATTACCTAATGTCTTTATAAGATAGCTACGTTATTCTGGAATTTATAAAGAGAAAAGACACACATACATACAACAGAATAAAAATTTCTGTTGCGTAACACTACCTTATATATAATCAGATAGAATTTGACAAATAAATGAACAAAAAAATTGCATTCATGAATTAACATCTGATCAGTTCTGAACTCAGTGACTAAAACTCACTTCAGCATCTCCGCAAAACTCATAGCCTCGTCAATCCCTGGAATTGCATTAGCTAGCTCCGAAATAAAGTTGTCCATCCCTTCCACATTTGGCAGCTCGTCATTTTGCACTGTAGGGTCCACTTCCTACAAAAATTACCACCAATGGCAATGCTTAAAAACATGTGCCAACTGAATTTTCAATAAATAAAACACAAATGTCCCATTCATAACACCAGTTCAACTAATAGCCTAGCGCACCAACCAAATCAATCAGTGCTGTTTATTTGAGTTGTGCATTGACTAAATCATGGAGCGAACTTATTCAGCAGGAAATCAACTGAATCAACCAATGGTACTTACTCGAGTAGCGAATCAACCAAATGAGTCAGTGATACTTATTCAAGCAGCGAATGAACCAAAGCAGGCAGTGATAGTTAACTCGAGTAGTAAATCAATAAAAATAGACAGTGATACCTATTTATTTAGTGAACTCACGAAATCTATTCGAGCTGCTTACTCAATGCATCAACCAAATATAGTGACAACTAATTTCAATTATCTTGCAATTTCATTAAAACAAAGGCCAATATATCAGAACACAATTAACACCAGTTATCTTTTACATTGTATCATCCAACCCACCAATCACCTAACATTACCAAATCAAAATCACTACTTTCCCAGGTAAGAAACTCAAGATAACCAGTTTCCACAACTACAACACAAAACAACAATCGGGAAAAAAAATTAAATGAAGCGATATATTTGGCCGCGAGAGGATCACCATGGCGTAGAGATTGGAGAAGCCATTCACCAAAGTCGGCGACTTGGTGAACCGCTGCTGGATCGGTGGATATGATCAGCACTGACGGCCGCGCCCGCGCCAGCAGCGTGGCCAGTACGGAGCTGCACGTTGTCTTCCCCACCCCGCCCTTCCCCCCGACGAACACCCACTTCAACGTCTCCTGATCCAGGATGTTCTGCACCGTCCCCTCCAATACCTCCTCCGCCACCTCCGCCATCGCCGCCGGCAAAGATTGCACCTTTATGGTAGAGTTGGGCGAGGAATGTTGGGAGCGGTTGGCTTCCTGGTGGGGTGGGGGAAGAAGGTGGTGAGAGGGGCATATTGGGCTTTTGAGTTATGGGCCTTTATTTAGGCCCATGTATGGATCTGGGATTTGTGTACTTGTTGCAAAATTTTGGCTGTGTTTAGATTTTTTTCTTTTTTGTCGATGAGATTTTTTATTCCTTAAAATGAATTTGATATCAATGACTGTTTTATTTGGATTGAAGTTTACTTTGGTTTCATTTCCTATTTAAAGTTTTTCTAAAAATTGTATAATTTGGAATATGATATAAATGAATGAAAAATTAATCTACAGTTGTGATACCCCTAAATTTAGTCCAACATCTAATATTTATTAGGGTAAGACCTATTTTATAAGTGAAAATAAATTATAAGAGATGACTTAGGTTTCTTACATTACATTTTAAACTGGGTCATTACAAATGTGGCATCTAATAAAACTTTGATACAATAGCCTACAAAAACTAGTTTCAAACTGATATATCCATGATTAAATACTAACATGAAACATGATAAGGGTACGGTACTCTCGAGATTAAAAATTAAATAAGGTTTTTTTTAAATAAAAAGAAAGCTCTTGCTTCAAATTCGAGTTCAACTGTTGAGTTGAATTGAAGAGCACATATGACGTGCCTAATTGATTAAGCACCATAAATAAACAGCAATTACAATTTAAGCTTTTACACTAATTATTTGATTAGGATTTGTTACATTTTTTTTGTAGTCTCTCAATATTAGATCTGTAAAAATAAAAATAAAATGAAAAAGACCACAATGGCTATATATATTTACACCTTGAAACAGAGAAAGAGTGTTATTCTACAAAATTTTGAGGCACGAGACACGAGATAATTCAAAAGAGGGAATTTTATGTATAGAAAGTGGCTCCAATGGATACTACACAAATTAGAAGAGAAGGCAAAAGAGTGATATTCAATAGATGTTTTATCCCCAGGTACCCGGCCAATGTGATCATTCCATTGGCAAGAACCCTGGCTAGTGTTCCGGCTTCAGTCAATAGCAGTTCACCATTGTATGTTCCATAGCTAGTCTGGAGGACATGACCCGATAAAAGGAGTGACAGATTTACACCTGCAACATTTCATGCCAAAGATAATTGAGAATCAGAAAAAAATTATCTACATACTCGACTCAAGTATTAATGATTCACTTTGCCAACAACTTTGAGCTCCGTTAGGTATCAGAGGAAATAGTTTGTGTTACAAATCACTATTGAGGCAAAAAAAGTGTTGTAGGTTAACTGATTGCTGGTGAAAGAAGCATTTGGATATGTAACGAGTCTACAAGTTCATGTCATATTTAAGTTCTGATATGCTTAAGGTAAAATCACCTTCAAGAACTTCTGCAGAGACAAATGTGACAAGTGCTGAACAAATGTACTGCGTGGGAGAATAAGTGCTGACAATGTCAAAGCTTGTGAGCACACCAATGCAGACAATTTCAGAGAAGTCTGTTAAACGGAAACAAAGGGTAAATACTGGTACCAATCAGCTGCAATTCTTAGACAAATAGAAAAAGGCGAAACTGACCATAATCTTACGTAGAGGAGTATAAAACACTTCATAGAAATTACCAGACTTATTTTCATGAGAAAGTTCATTCTCTTCAACCCTGTGATAGGGCTCTTTAAATGAAAACCATAACCAGACTAAGTAGATGACCCAGGCAAGAGCCATCACCCAACCAGGCATAGTGGTTTCATTAAATGTAAGCTTATAAATCTTGAAATCTGCATCAAGCAAGCCTGCAAGAGCAGGCCCGCATACCATTCCAAGCACTAACAAAACCAGCAGAAGCTTGCATTCGAATTTTGAGGGATACACAATCGCTGATATAGCGTCTGTTAACTGCTCTAGCAGAACCCAACCTGCATTCAGAGCCAAATTTGATAATTAGTCCAACTAAAGCAAATACTGCTGACATTCTAAGGATGACTATAGTTCAGAAAACCTTGCTCTTTTACAGGTGTCCATGATGAACAAAATATTTACTTGCTGGTTGAAAATAACAAACATGATAGAATTACATGATAAATCAATGAGTCACAAAAATATAATGATGGTTTGCCAATGGAATTAGGAGATTAAGAATTAACAACTGATTTAGAAATAAAAAATGTCTTTTTGGTCTGGAAATGAAAAAGTAGCAGCTACATACCCACACAGCAAGCGCCCAAGCAGAAGAAGTATGATAGAATTGACATCATAGGCCAATGCAGACATAATGTTGCCAATTAGAAGGACAATGCTGCTGAAGACAAGAGGCCTAAAATATGACTTATTAGACCAAGCGCTAAAATACACAGATGAAAACACTTGAGCAACGGCCATGGACCCAATTATAACAGCACAGACAGTTGCTGCTGCTCCAAGACTCAAAGCATAATCATCTGCTGTAGGGACCATAATATATGTGTTGACCATATATAGAAATGTGTTCGCCAAATTTAACAACAAAGATGCAAAATGGTGTTTCTCCTCATCTACTAGCTCCGATGCAAGAGTTGGAAGATCATCTTGAATAATCAGAGCATGTTGCCCCAAGAAATGGAGGAAATTTGTCGAGTGTGTTACTCTGTCCACTGCATCCTTTATCGAGTCAATAACAGGTTCCTGAAAGCAAACGAAGACGGTGTGTAAATTATAAACAACAGACTATAATGACAAATTCCAAACATGACAAACAACTAACATAATCAATTGAACATGGCAAGATAGATTTACAACCTGCAATGGAAGAGATGATGGTTGATCATAAATTTGTACATAGCCTCCTTGAGAATCTTGAAGATCAGGAAGATTGTTGGTTAATGCCCCCAAAACAGCCCCTATGCCCTGAAAATCACAAAAACAAGACCATCTCTGAGCAAATAAATTTCAAAGGGAATAATATGTTAACTACTGACCAAAAGGACACAATAATTAACCATGTTTACCCTGGCAAAACAATCTATATTTCATGTGAAATCAATGGAGGGATTCATTACCACATGCTTGAACACTTGTTGCAACTGGAAGTAAGGATGATTTGCACGAGAGCTCACATAATAATCTGTAAGTCTGTAGCCACAACGTTTATCAAATTTCTTAAATATTTTTCATATACCAACAGCATTGATCTCCGCAAACTTCAAAAGTTTCAAAAGATAATGTCCAACATCTCTATAAGCTTCTCGCAGTTCACTTATGTTAGGGATATGTGACTGCTGCTGAAGAGTGAGGGTCTTTTCTCCTAGGTACTATAATCTACTGGCAAGAATCAACAGCTTTCTATCACTTCAAAACAATCAGGAAGTGGTGAGCAGTTTAGCTACTTGAAAATAAAAAGAAGAGGCATGAACAAAGATGATTCCAATCCACTCTCTGCAACTCATGTACAGCGGCGAGCAGTCTACAAAGAGAAGGCTTCACGTGAAGAAAGGCCACTTTCACTATTAGTGGTCCTTGCCAATCTTTGTCTTGCCATGGATGACAAAATGCAATTCGATTTGCTGCAAACATTGCCCTAAACTATGCAAAATTGAGGGAGCCATGGAACCGAGCTGGTTTTAACTCTGTGCTGACCATTTGGTATTGGTCTTTGTCTACTACTTGGGCTCTTGGTCAGGGCTCAAAGCTTGACTGATAATGCCAACTTTAAACCCATTGCTTTCCCATTTTTTTATTGTTGTAAACATTGATGAAGTCTGTTGTATGTTTTCCTCCGAGAAAATGGCACCTGTTATTTGTTTAGATATCTGCTTAGACCGCATATATATAGAATGGCGCCTGAATTGCCTGTGAAAACTTACGTGATCTTTTTTATGCTTTTTAGCTGGCAAACCTTAAGATTTCATTTATTGCAGTTTGGGAAGAACAGCTTTTTCAATAAATCTGATACCCAATTAATCAAAGAGAAAAACAAGTATCATAACTGTAAGCTGGGCGACTCAATCCTAGTGACCCAAATCTGTAACATTCTGTGCTTAAATTAAATACAACGTATAGAAAAATAGCTATGTAAGTGATTGGAGCAATGTTTCAGGCGAAGAACAAGATCACAGAAAAGGTATTACGTAGAACACCAAGATTTGTGGTCTACATCTGCAGAGTTACAAGCTATCTACATTCTAAAAGGGGAACTTGTATCTTTAATAAAACATTGTGGATGCAGGCAACTGATATTATATATGTGATGTGACCATGTATATCTTTAATTTATATCACCGACTCCTTAATTAGTACCAAGTCAAAATCCATGCCCCAAAATTCACACTTATCTAACTACCCTTGCAGGTGTACTTACGATATATATTGATCATCCAAAGACTTTCGGAGAAAATGACTGCTGATCAACTTGTCTTCTGGGTCTAACTGGGAGCCAGTCGTTGTGTATGCTAGCTAGTGCCAGCACTATTTCACGCATGTCAAACCGAAAAACATGACACCAGTAGATGACAGAAGAATAGTAGTACATGCAAGGATTGTATAGTTTATAAGCATATTGAGTAATATGAATCTAATATTGTCAACAAGCCATGGGAAATGCTTGACATTAGACCAAGAATACATTCAATGTCTGATGCTATTCATCAGTCAAGTCTGATGGAAACATGGAGAAGTTATGGGAGTTAAAATAAATAGATTATTCTTGAGGGTTTTCCAATATTGTTATACTCATATCAAAGACAAGGGGTCTGCTGTCAAATCAAAACATATGCAATGTGAAAGAACACAAGTCTGAGACACCTATCATGTTTCAGATAAGCATGAAGACCTAACATTTATATGTCAAATGAGACGGTTAAACCACTTCTTACAAGATGACCAATCCTTTCGATGTTATAATATATAATACTCTCATCGCAATATATCTCAGACACTGTCCTAGAAGAAGCAACGTCTATTGATTGCTCACAAAGAAGAACATACGATTCTGTGACTACTCACGACTTCCACCACCTGATTTCCCATCTCAATGGGGCTTGCTCTAATTACATACCTTACACTCATAACTTAAGCACATCGATTACTAGCTTGCACAAATACACCATCATCACAACCATCCAATATTATCAATAACTAGGGGATATCCTTCTAGTGATATAGATTACTTAAACCCTAACAGCTTACTTGTTTAAGAATACTCCCGAAGAATTGGTATCCTCAATTCTATCATCATTTCTAGCACAGTAGTACCCTTCAAAATTCAAACAGTACTATTCATAATACCTTTGAATGGCAAGGCAATGGAAAGTACAAAAAGAGTGATAAACCCAGAAAAAAAAGTTATAAAGGTGCTGGTTATATTTTTAAAAAGAAAAAACCCAGAAAGATGGGGAACATAATAATCTTAGATGACTGGTTGATGTGAGAGCAGTCAAGTTCAATCTGATCATTGGGTCCAGAAAAGCCCAAACCAAAACAAGTTGGCACCAGCGACTTTTATCAGGTACATTCAGATGACCGACTTCAGTAAATGTCAGCATCGCCTATCCCTAATTCTTACCAGCTTGGGAAATATTTGCAGACACAAAGCCTGGCTAGGCCTTCATGTCTCAGATACAAGACAAATGCACTTATCTTTTAGGGATTTGCCTTTTTAAACAATGAATATAGCTAGCATATATTTATAACTTATAAATACTTGGTCGGTTCTACTAGATACACCTATCTTTCGCAAGAAAGAAACTGATAAATATGGTACAACCAAAACATAGTTAATAAAATGAAATGTTTATGTTTTGAAATTTGATGACTAGTTAATAATTTGATCTTCTAGATAGAGATTTTGGAGTTGTATGGAATGATCACTCTGAATCTGTTTTCTAGCTATGAATTCATGTTTAGTACTGCTATTCACCAAACATCCATCCTGTTATGTTCGTACTTAATACCATTAATGTTATTATCATCATCTTCATCTTTTATCTATCTATATCACTTGTCCCAAATGCCCAAAAAAATTGTTGAAAATGACTACATATTCAATTTACTTTTTTACATTTTTGAATAGAAAGCACAGAAACAATCATGAGAAACAGTGACATTTTCTTTTTAATATGGAAAATGGCCTCAATGATGCAAGCAATGATCTTTATGTTATCTAAATCATTCAGACCCGAATACCCAATAGATTATGTACTTATCACAACGCACGATGCTTTTTTCTTTTTTCTTTTAGAAGATTTTTCAAATAGTTAACACAGAAACAATCAAAAACAATGACACAAAGGGATATTAGCCATGATAATGCAAAGCCGATTAAAGATTCAGCATCATGCATATATGGTTGAGATTTTTGCCCCGCCAAATTGTCCACACCCTACCTGTGTCTGGCCGATTACTTCAGGCTTGTAATTGGGTTATTTTCATTTCACTTAAGAAGTAAACAAGGGAAGCCAGAATTCGGGTGCAGGTAAGTGGGGTAACAAAAAATTTCCCAGGCACCATAGATTATAATCTATTCGACAATTCATGTAGAAAGCAATGGTTGTTTGAGTAATTGCAATCGAATTACTTCAATTAACTAACTTCAGAACTATCGTTAGCTACCATGTAACACGTACCATATATGCACCCTGCACAGAACTAGATTACTAAACAGTAAACACGCATCAATACATGTATAGCTAGCGACCATTAACACGAATGCAAGATTGTATTCTAAATAAACTTATTACAAAACTGATACATTACAAGGGACTCACCTGGGTCTCAGACAGTCCGCTCCGCTGATCAATAAGACAGCGAAAGACATCTCGAGGTCTGATCAGCTTTTATTACTTCATGGCTCCACCTGCAGAGTTGTTACCTCACGTATGCCCAAAACCCAAACTCCGACAGCATCCATCCCCACGAGATCAGCTCAGCAATCAAATAGAGCAGATTAGTATATGTCCGTGTGATCACCGATACAATGATCATTTTACTATGTTTAAAAAAAAATCTATGAAGTCTTCTACTGCATGCATAGAATAAACACATTAAAGAAGACCAAATAAACTAAGCCCAGATTAAATAACCTAGCTAAAAGAGTTCAAGTTCTCGATGATCTCTACATTGAGTTTGTGTACATGGAGTTGATGAAGAAGAAGCTGAGAGCAAACCCAATAAGACACTTAACACTAACATGATCAGACCAACCTCCAACAATCAACTTGATCAAAAACAACACCAAATTTATTTAGAAAAGATCAAAAGAGTTGGAGAGGTATATAATTAAGAAGTGATCATGAGACCAAATTCAAGCAGCACAACCATCACAAGAGATCGACGACGGCGACCATCCGACTCAGTATGACGGAGGCGGGCGAGATGCTGCTGCAGCGGCGGCGGCGGCAGCCCATGCGTAGACGTCATGCGGTATCTGCCCATTGGGGAGCAGGTTCGGCGGCAGGTTGTAGATGGGCATCGAAGCCGGGTCACCGAGTTGAGCTCCGCCGGAGCTACCACCGCCGGCCGATGAGTTCAGCCCCGGCGGCGACAGCTGCTGCTGCTGCTCCATCTGCGCACCGTCGCCGGCGTCGTCTTCTAGCGGCAGGCTCTCGTAGGTGGCGTTGGAGAAGGTGGCGGCGATGACCATCACCGGCCCCGAAGCCACAAGCGCGCCTGCCACGCTGCCGCCGATAACCTGCCCCTGCCCGCCGGCGAGGTAGACGGTAAGGCCTGTCGCCCCCGGCGGCGACGGCGTGGGGAGGAACGCCCCCGACAAGGAGAGGATCTCGAAACGGCCGTGGAGGGTGATGACGGCACCGGAGGCCGCCGGCGCCCCCGGCTGCCGGAGCGTGACGTTGGTGACGACGCCGCTGCCGCTGAGCACGCACACGCCGCGCTGCCGGCGCTTGGCGAAGGCGGCGATGCTCTCCACGAGGTCGGTGCCGCTGCCCACCTCCAACACGTGGCTGCGCAGCGCGTTGGGGCTCTCCCTGGTGATAATGATCGGCGGCTTTGCCTTGTTCTTTGAGCCCGGCGGCCGCCCCCGGGGCCGCCGCCCGGACCCTCCGGCGTTCCCCGCCTCCTCCGGGTCGCCGCTATCGCCGCCTTCCTCTTGGTTACCGCCGCCGCTCTTGTTGTTGTTGCTCCCGGTGCTGTTCGTCCCCCCCGTGTTGCTCTCCTTCAGCTCCTGCTCCGGCCGCCGCCCTATCATTAGCGATGGGGCCACCGTCGCCGGCGACGGAGAGCCGAGCCCTCCCATGCCCAGAGTCCCAGCCCACCACCGGTTCGCCAGCTTATCGAAGAAAGACGAAGCTAAGAAGAAGGAAAGCTATGAGCTTGATCAGCTAGCTCTTATACTAATGGATACCAATGAGAAGTACCCACTTCTAGCACTCCACCATCTTCCATGAAACCAACCTTCTAGTTTACTTTATAACTTTTTCTAGCTATTTCATCTTCTATTATATTCTACTAACATTGCACCAGACTGGGTGATGGTTGTGGCCTTGGAGTGGTAGCTAGAAGGAGTGTGATAACCCCCAAAAAGAGCCCTGCACAAGGAGATCTATGGATTGAAGATTGAAGAGTGAAAGAATGACATTACAGATGATGCACCAAACCTGAGAAGAAGTTGCAGCAAGAGAAGAGAGATTGTGGTAACTTTGCCTCAAAAGTAAGGGAAGTCGACCACTATCAAGTGAAAGCTGCAAATTATGATGCTGGATGCTATCAGCCTTTCCAGAAACCGAAAGGCATGTGTACACCAAACCAAGTAGAGGTTCTGGGGGAGCTATAGAAGGGACAAGAAGCTACTCAGCAGCTCGTTCATGCATCGCGCAGAATTGGATGGTAGCAGAGAGATACGGTGGAAGTAGTACGATTAGCAGAAGCAACCAGCACTTGTACCAAGAGATAAAAAACCTAGCTGTAGATTTACCTTCTTCTTCTTGTACAACCTTTGAAGCTTAATTTGTGATGATCAGATTTAGTTTTGAGCTTAAGAGATTGATTAGTGGTGTGGTTTTAAAGAAGTGTGGCGCTTGGGAGGGGCAGGGGTGTGATGATGATCAGAGGTCTGAGTAGTTTCAGAGATTGGCGCCGTGGGGTAGCGTGCGATTGGGAAAGGTGAGGTCGACATGTTACCCGACTCCCTATCTCCTCTTCCCTCTCCTCTCCGTCTAAAACAAACCTTGTAAAGCTGTAAGAGTTCGCCCCCCCCCCCTTAAAACCTCAATACAGTAATTTAAGCCTAGTAAATTTTAAGACTTGCCCTCTATAGATTTTTAGCCAAGTCTATTTACTTAATTTGTCTATAATTAATTAGTAAATACTATTTTTTAGGCATTCCATAATCTATTTAATCTATTATCTATTTAATAGAACAAAATATATTCCTCTTTTTTTTTAATGAAGGTTAATAAACTCCTTTAATCAGATAGCATTTCAACTTTTTTTCCTGAATTTACAAAGAGAATTTTGAATGGTAATGATCGACTCATCCCTATCTCATATAATAATTTGTTTTAAAGTATTCTATGTCACCACCCAACCGCACATATCTATTATTTTTGAAGCGTGGAAAATATTCCTCAGAAGGGGTTAAATTGTATAAAATTTAAAAATGTTGATAGTAATTCTTTTCCGATTCAATCTATTCAACATGGAGTTAGACTCCCATTTTTTGTACAGTGGTATGAGGTGGAAAAATTTGGACAATATTTTATTTTGTTTGTAATACTCTGGGATAAGCAAATCAAACAGAGTTATACAGGTTTCTTTGAGCGATGGAGTCATGGAACGTGATGAATAAAATATCCAACTTAATTTTAATGATTTTTTGTATAACACCTTAATTTGGCCTGAAGGGATAGACTGAATTGTTATATTATAATTTGGAAATTACTCGTTAGGCTATCATGTTAAGACTTTATGAAAGCAGATCTCAACCCTTTATAGAGGCTTAAGATGGACACGCTTGATTTTCATAGAATGTTTAAAAAGTTTGTACTACAAAAGTGTATCTTAAATTTAAAGAAATCCTATATGAACACCTCGAGCCGTAACAAAGGCAAAACATCCCCACGACTACAAGTGGTGACTTTAAAAATGCGATGATCACTTCCAACTGTAGAAGAAGCATACATGCACTATAGTTTTAAAGTTGCATGTTATTGTGCACATCCTATTCATAGGGGTGCTAATCGAGCGAGCGAGCCGAACTCAACTTGTGTTCGAACTCGGGTCGAATAATTCGAAACTCGTTTGAACTCAACTCGAGATTGAACGAGCTTTGAACATACATGCTCGAGTTTGACTCGAATATCTTTTATATGTACGAGCTCGAATACACTTAAACTATTTAATTTTCCCAAGCTTGAACCTAACTCGTTCGTAAGCTCAAAACCGGCTTGATTAAAAGTCAAAAGTACCTCACTTAAAATAAATGCTATCAATGTGGATTGAACCCACAACTTTGAGGTTGTCAAGGTGAATACTTACCATCTCAACTATCTCATTTCTTTGTAATTATATTGTATATATATACAATAAGTTATAATATAAAAACTATATTATTATATTATTTTATTGAGTCGAGTTCGAGTTATAACCGAGTCAAGTCAAGTCGAACATGACCTTGCTCAAGCTTGGCTCATAAGATTCGAGTTCGAGTCAAGTTCGAGCTCGAGCATTTAAATGTCGAGTCAAGCCGAGCTGAACGCTAAATGTTCACGAGTTGGCTCGCTCAATTAGCAACCCTACCTATTCATACTACTTAGTATAAGTGATTGATTTAGGTCTTCTTATTAGTTGCATGAAGATAATGCGAGTATTTAAAGAAGGGTCGTGGTTACCTATTTTATATACCTTTCGCGAGCAATAATTAAAATGTCAAATAATTACACAATATCATCGAGTATCAGGGCATCAAACCCTAATACCTGGACTTTACATGGGCCTTTAAGTGGTATGAACTGTAAGCTCCACCGCCCACTTACTCTAACACATAAACAACTACAGCCAAATACGTTTCATGTACTTGACTTAGCTCCTCATCATGTTCTATGACTCTGAGGCTTATATACCCTGCAAACGATGGTTAGCCTTGTCCCAAAGTATTGCAACTCCATAATAATAATATAACGATAAATCATGCTTAGCACAAACATCATGACATACATCCTAATCATACAAGGTTCACATAGTTAGGGCACATGTCGTCATATAGTCATTCATAAAATACATAATCTAAAACAAAGAACATAACACAAGGCCCTTGCCACCATTGCCACTAAGCCACCTGATCCATGCACCTAAGCTGGCTAATGCCAAGGAACTTCACCTACATATAATAGAAAACCACTTCAGTAATCAAATAAATTTGATTACCAGTATGAATTACTACCGATAAAACAACAAGCTGGCAAATGTTTATTCTATTACCCGTGGGAACTTAGGAAATTTCAGAATTACCTCACACTGGACGGTAAGCAAATATACTTACACGAGTATCAGCGTGCATACATACAATACTTACACTCTCACATCCTTCATATTACACCCGTCATGGTACTTGAGTGGCAAAAGGAATGATTAAGTTAGTGCCACAAATTTCAAAAATATATTGTGTTACACTATACCCTCATTCTCCGCACTACCTCAAAGTTTAGAGGAGTACTAATGTTGTCCATACATCTCGTGCACACTTACTGGTAAAACCTCAAATTTATACATATAGGATTGTGAGTGTATTTAATACTTAGTTTCTAGATCTTATCTTTCGAAAACCACAAACGGTCACAACCTTGAAATTTTATTAAACATGTGTAGAAAACACGGTTAAATGGGCCAACATCAGAAGGATCCGATAAAATGTCATTGATGCTGTTCTACATCTAAAACACAGTTAAACTTGATACGCAAAGAGTCAAGAAAAGATGAAACAAATGGAGAGTGTTACGGACTTGGATGAGTAGAGCTCCATATTTTAGTCGATGAGCTCACCCGTGATACGTAGCACGGAGATGGAACTAAATATGAATCAAGTCACATCGGCATGCAAAACGAGGCAAAGCCTCCACACAAGCTCAACACTTGAACATCACTTAATTATTTTAATTAGGCCCTAAGTAAAGTGTTCAACCTTATTAGGAAACTTAATTAAGGTTTTGGTTTTATGTTCACTTAGTGGACTTTAATCAATTCTAGGGCTTTAATTGTATGGACTTACCCGACAAGATTAAAACAATTACATCACACAATCCCCGTAATGAAGCATTCATGTCAAAAATTTACTCCAAGCCACCCTCCATAACAATGCAAACAAGAAAATTAGGGATGAACAAATACATGAACTAAATTAGGGTTGAAGATGTTAATCCAAACATCACACGAATTAACCACAAACCCTAATCATTCAAATCTACACAATAACATGGGACAAACTAACAAATTAGGAAGGGCAATAGGTATCCAATCAACAATTTGATTGACCCAAATTATGCAATTGGAGAGAAAAATTCTCCATTATGATGGGCACAAAGAATTCAAACAAGTAGCATCCAAATTGACACAACAATCACAATTAAGGGTGTGCAAGGCATAAACACCATCCCAAACACAAATTAAATCAAAGCCCCACATGAAATTGTAAATATGAGGGGAAGCTTAATAGAAAAATCACACTTTTGGGGGGTGAAAAGGCTAGAAGATGGAGAGAGAAGGAAGAGGGGAAGAGGGAAGTCACTGGAATGCTGCCAGACGGTGGCCGGAGTGGTGTCGAAAGAGTTGCCCTAGTGCCGCTGGAAGAGGGGGAGAGATGGGAGGAAAGGTCGGGTTTTTTAAAATAAAAAACAAACATCGGGCGAGCGCTAGAGCACTCTGAGGCCGAGCACTCGAGGGTTCGACTCCCTGTTAAGCATGTCGACCTTTTTTTATCAAAATTAATGATAAGCAACTCAAGACTCTCTAAACAAAAATTAAAAGTGGACAAACACAGACACAAACCAAAACCATAAACTCCTGAAATAAAAACTAAACAACCTATCTTAAGACAAATAAACCAAAAGCATGGGTTGCCTTCCATTAAGCATTGAATTTATAGTAATGAGCCTAACTATTCCAACATACCTAATGTGGGAAGAAATTGATGGAGATTTGGTGTCCGGGAACATCACCTCTAAGATAAGGCTTAAATCTTTGTCCAATAACTTTAAAACTTGTACATGAACCTTCTTTGTAAATTTCGACAACACCATGGGGGGACACTTGTTGGACAATGAAAAGGCCAGACTATCACGATTTCAATTTTCCTCAAAACAATTTCAACTTTGAGTTAAATAATAATACTTATTGTCCTAGTTGAAAAGTATGGCATGAAATGTTCTAGTCATGCCTATAACACCCCAAGATCGGTTTATGCTTAAAACCAAACCGGAATGTCACTTGTCCTGATTAGGTCGGCTAACCCGAACCCAACCTTGCGGATCTACTCTCGGCGTCTCAAGATAGAAGAAGTTTATTGTTATGTATGGATAGATGCACAAAAATAAACCTAACATGCAACTACATGAATGACATGACAACCGGTTCATAGTAAAAATAATAATGATAAAAATTCAATAAAAATGATAAAGTTGATAAAATATATATTATTATATCATGCATTGATATTCACACAAAATTCTAATCTATTGCATAATTTATTCTAAATCTTGGGTCTAGACCCATCTGTGTTGTCTAATTACTTTTCACATCATAGGAATTCAATTGTCATACCTTACATCACATCATTCTTAATATGACAACATAAACTAAGCATTAACACTCCATCGCCTAACATGTGTGCAAGAGACATCACTACTCCTCCGTCCAGGCTGGCTCATCCTACTCTTGATCATCACTTACATATATTATAAAAACACGTCAGTAACGAGTGTTACTGGTCCAAAACATATAACTAATATCAAATTGGCTATGAGAGAAAACTCTCATATGAAAGAAAACATCATGAAATCTCTGAGGGCATCTACTGAACTGAAATCATCTTTAACTGAACTAATCTGGTGCTACTAATGCCTCTCTCGGCATTTTCTCATTTCTCTTTCTAGTCCCTTAGGACTACTGTCATATCCTAAGCCTTTTTTCTTACTTCCATACCCACTATCGTAGCATGGTCGTCAGTATTTCCAGCTTACTACTGGCACATGCCACTTGCATAGCATGGCTGTTGGGGGCTTCGACTCGCACATGTCTCTAGCATAATATGGTTGTCAGGATTCCCAGCTTATAACTGGCACATGATACTTGCGTAGCATGATTGACTGGCTCATGCCACTTGCATAGCATGGTTATCGGGATTTCTGGCTTACGACTGGCTCATGCTACTTGCATAGTATGGTTGTCAACGGCTTCAACTGGCACATGCCACTTGCATAGTATGGTTGTCGGGATTCCCAACTTACGACTGGCACATGCTACTTGTGTAGCATGGTTGTCGACGGCTTCGACTGGCACATGTTACTTGAGTAACATGGCTGTCGGTATTTTTGGCTTACAACTAGCACATGCCACTTACATAGCATGGTTGTTGGCAACTTCGACTGGCACATTCTCGCTTGCGTAGTACAGTTATTAGAAAAAAATGCGAAAACTATATATATATATATATATATATATATATATATATGGTCTTGGTAGGGATTTATATAATAGGCCCAAAGGCATCTTTTGGTGGATCTAATTTTCGAAAACATACTTGATGAATCTCATCCTCGAGGGTTATTAATCCGGAAACTATTCGACTAAATGGCTCAAGCTAAGTGGGATCCAATTAAACACCACTCAACTCATCCTACAATCTGTAAAAATTAAATCACAATAGAATAGAATAATAAATCAGGGGCCAGTCCAAAACGGACCTGGTATAAGCTCCGAGTGTGTCTTAATACCTAAATAGTGAGCTCCTACTCCATACCTAATCGCCAGTCATGTGGTGATGGCGATGGCTTGAGTGAGAATCGTGGGGGAAAAGAGAAGGAAGAAAAAGAAGAAGGAAGTTGGGTGAGAAGAATGAATGGTGACAGTGTTAGAAGTGTGGAATATATAGATGTTAGGGTGAGAAAAATAGATGGTTAGGTGAAAAAAATAAATGGTCAGGTGAGAAAAATGAATGCTTGTCTCGTAATTAAAACTTGACTCAATTCTAAAAATAACGGTCAAACCGACCGATTCAGATTTTTAAAACCCTGATTCGAATCACAAGTTTTACAATGCCACTTCTTGGTATTTTCCTTATACAGTTTTTTTGTATGTCTTCATTCCGAAGTCATCTAACTAATTTAATTAAAGAAATTGCTTTTCCCCACAAGCCTTCATATCAAAATTTAGCTTTTTAATAGCCCAATATGCATTGTGTTTGAGATCCACTGGGAGGTGGCAAGCATTTCCAAAAAACAACTAGTAAGGAGACATTCCAAAGGGTGTTTTATAAGTCATCCTATATGCCCATAAAGCATCATCCAAACGTATAAACCAATTTTTCCTATTGGAAATTTCAGCTTGGCCACTCATCTCAATGTGATAGTTTGTGGCTACTTTATTCTTAATCTCATATTTCTACAACAAAACATCAAATTGATAGTTACAAAAATGTGTATCCTCATCACTAATAATAGCCCTAGGAGTGCCAAAACGATGTGCTTTTTCAAGAATTTTAACACCATATTAGCATTATTAGTTGGGAAAGCAGTAGCTTCCACCCATTTCGACGCACAATCGACTGCTACCAAGATATACAGGTTCTAATGAGATGGTATAAACGGTCCCATAAAATTAATTGTAACACCCCAATTTGGTTCACCCGCGACCAAACTAGAAATGCTATTGACAACCAAACTATTCGCTAATCTACTTAATTCAGTCAAGCCGACCAGGATCTACCTTCGGTGTCTCACTATGGTGATGCAAACATACAATGCATGGATGAGATATTTAAGTTCTAACGTTGTTTTAGATGCATGATATGATATGCCATTCATATTCAAACCAAGCAAACTCATTAAAATTCCAAAAAGAAGATTTTTAAAACAAAATGGATAGAGTCTCCCCTAAAAGTGCAGTAGGGGCCACCCTATAAATGACAAATCATATGTCTACATTACAATAAAAATGGAAAACATAGCAAAAGCATGATGTTTTTCTTGCAACATTTCCATTATCATCATTTTCATCATCCTAAGTTGGGCCTTGACCCCATTAACTCATCATGTTCCATTCTATGCATAATAATATCATACACAGATCATTTCATGCAATAAGACATTAAGACATTCATCTAGCACCATTCACAACTATTCATCACATCACATTCTCATTTAGTCTCGCCATCACCATCTTAGAAACACTCAACATCAATATTTAAAACATCTTTTTCTAACAAATTACAAAGCGGTTTAGCAATCTTAGAAAAATCCTTAATAAAATAGTGATAAACTCCGTATGCCCAAGAAAACTTCTTACTACTTTAATTAATGTTGCGGCCGGCAATTTTCTATTGTTTCAATCTTTGCTCTATCCACTTCCAAGCCCTTGTTGGATACTCTATGACCCAAAATAATTTCTTCTTGTACCATAAAATGACACTTCTCCCAATTGAGAACCAAGTTGGTGTCTTCACATCGGTGGAGAACCCAATCAAGAACATGAAAACAGCTATCATAAGTATCACCAAAAACTTAGAAATCATCCATAAATACCTCCATTCCATGTTCCACCATATCTAAAAAATGGCTATCATGCATCGCTAAAAAACAGTTGGAGCATTTCAAAGGCCAAATGACATCCTACGAAATGCAAATGTACCATACAGACAAGTGAAGGTTATTTTCTCTTAGTCTTCCAGGAGGATTGCCATTTAATTGTAACCAGAATATCCATCAAGGAAACAGTAAAGTTGTTTGCCTGCTAGCCTATCCAACATTTGGTCAATGAATGGTAGTAGAAAATGATCTATTTTGGTAGATTTGTTGAGTTTACGGTAATCCATGCATACTCTCCACCCTGTCACTGTCCTTGTTGGGATTAATTTAATTTTCTCATTGACTACCACCGTCATTCCACCCTTCTTGGGTACACACTGCACAGGACTCACGCAAGAACTATCAAAAATAGGAAAAATTATATACGCATCAGGCCACTTGGTGATTTCTTTCTTGACAACATTCATCATGATTGGATTCAGTTGTCGCTGATGTTCTACTAAGGGTTTATATCCATCTTCAAGAATGATTTTATGCATGCAAAAGGAAGGACTAATACCACGAATGGCTGCAATAGTCCCTCCTATAGCCAACTTATGCTCTTGCAATATTCTCAATAGCTTGTCTTTCGCCATGCTAGTTAAAGAAGCTGAAATAATAACAAGGATAGTGTTAAAATGACCTAGAAATGCAAGCCTCAAATGGGATGGAAGTTGTTTTAACTCCAAGGTCGGTGGGACTTCAATAGAAGGCTTGATCATCGTCGATATTGAAGGTTGCAGCTCCAAAGGCTCAAATTTATGTTGACCTCGAGTGAATGTTGGAATAGAATTTAGCATGTACAAATACTACACTTTCTCCTTTCACCAAAATCATCAACATTAGAAAATAATGGGAAAGAATGGATTTCAAGGGGGTCAAGGGGATACATTTTCTCAAACATGGCTGATGAGGAAGAATGGATTTCATTAACATAAAAGCAAACATTAGTTGGTTCCAAATATTACATAGCCTTAAAAACATTAAAGAACAACTAGTAGTTACAACAATCAATATCCTCCCCGTGGCAAGAAAAGGTCTACCAACTATAATGGGTACATTTGAATCATATTGACAATCACAAAATCGGCTGGGAATATAAATCTATCTACCTTCACAAGTACATTCTCAATCTCCCCTCTTCAAAGAATATAAGTGCAGTCAACCAATTGTATTTTAATTGTGCTATGCTTTAACTCCCTCAAACCCAACTTTTTATATATAGAAAGAGGCATCAAATTAGTGCTTGCACCTCAGTTACATAATGCGTAGCAATAAAAATCTGGGCTTATCATACAAGGAATAGTAATCCGCCCTTGGTCTTTGATGGTCGAAGCTTTCTTTGCAATATAGCATTACACTCTTCATTAAGGGTAATTGTTTCAAAATCCTCCAGCTTTTTCTTCTTGGATAATATTTGCTTCATGAATTTAGCATAGCATGACATCTTCTCTAGAGCTTTGGTAAACAAGATATTTATAAAAAGCTTGTTAAACACCTCCATGAATTTCTGAAATTTGCTATCTTATTTAATTTTCTGTAGTCTTTAAGGATATGGAACTATTGAGGACTGGTTATGTTCATCAAATGAACCCTTAGGTGGTAAGACTTCCACCCATTTATCCTTGTTTTCTTCATCTCGTTCAACATCCTCTTGATTGGCAATGGAAATTAGTGTCTTTTGATTGTGAGGATTTTCTAATTCCTTACCGCTTCTCAATATAATGCCTTTACATTCTTTACCCTCTCCCCTAAGATTTTGAGTATCACTAGGGAGTTCACCTTGTGGCCTATTGCTCAATGTACTAGCAATCTGACCCATTTGATTCTTCAAATTCCTCATGGAAGCCTGTTGTAACATCCCAATTTTTTTGGTTTGATGGATGGCCGAAGTGTGATGTTAAAACTTCGTACAACTATTAATTTAACTCCTATCATACAAACTTCACGAAAGCGGATTTCAAAAGCATAGGCTAGAACCACTCAACGGCCAGCTAAAATCATACATACATACATAATTATAAATACTGTGCCAGCACATACAATGGCATCACTTGTAGCTCGAACAACTCAACGGAGCATACTATCTGTCTTAAACATACACATGTACTAGAATCTAGTTGACGGTAACATGCTTGCATTATACATAACTATACACATGTATCGAATTCTAGTCGACAGTAACATATCCGCATCATACATAATCATACACATATATCGAAATCTAGTTGACGATAACATACCTGCATCATACATAATAATACACATATACCGAAATCTAGTCGATAATAGAATGCTTGCATCATAACTCGCTGCTAGTAAGATCATACAGAAAAGCACACACACGCATACATATAAGTGTTGGCACATGGCCAACATGGTAAACCATGATCACTAAATCTAACCAAAAGTCTATTAATAATATAATATTTAAAAATATACACTTTAAAGTACATAGGTATGTCGACATGCAACCAACTTCAATAGCAAATTTTGACAAACTTTGAAACCAACGGCCATGTTGAAAAAAAACTTCAACAAAAGTTGTTGTTTCACACGAGTTCCCCCTTCTAGGTTAGGGAGGATGTGCTTATATAGACATAATTTGGTGAGTGAAAACAAAAAGGTAAGTAATGAAAGGTCATAATAAATTAATTATAAATACATATACACTCCATAATATTGAAATATAAAAATACAAGACTTACAAAACTGTAAATAAAATAACCAAGTTAATTTCGGACGTTTACAATATCCCCAACTTGGGAATTTTTGTCCTCGAAAATATATTAAAGTCATAATGAGGAATTTCACTCAATCCTCTAATATATTGGATCGTACCCCAGTAAGTTTTAAATGTGAGGCTGACATTACTTGTAGGAGGGATATTACACTTGCTTGCTTTGCATTAATTGTATAAACCTTTCCTCCATAGTTGGTTTTTTCCCCTAGGTTGTACTCTATTCTGCTAAAAACTTGGAGGAGCTTGTTGTTGTGGACCTAACATTGAGGCTTGGTTGCCTCCCCATGCAAAGTTAGGATGATTCCTCCATCTTGGATTGTAAGTGTTGGAGTAGGGGTTGTTTTGCTACCTAGTATAATTTCCTGCTACTCTATTCTGCTAAAAACCTAGAGGAACTTGTTGTCGTGGACCTAACGTTGAGGCTTGGTTGCCTCCCCATGCAAAGTTAGGATGATTCCTTCATCTTGGATTGTTAGTGTTGGAGTAGGGGTTGTTTTGCTACCTAGTATAATTTCCAACAAAGTTTACTGATTCAAGATTGTTGACACAATGCTCAAAAGGATGTCCTTCACCAAACCACTCACACTTAGTTGCTGTCATGTTCACCTCACTCACATTAGAATTCATCCCTAAAGCTTACACTTGTTTTAATAGAGCAGCCACTTGTGTAGACAAGGTGGTCAATGAGTCCAATTCAAGAACACCTCCACTCTTTTTCCTCATTGCTCTATCATGCCCCATCTGATAATGGTTAGATGTCATTTTTTCCAGTTACTCATTATCTTCTTTATAGGATTTTATCATGAACGGCCCAGCGGTAGTAGCATCTACAATGGATTTTATTTGGCCATGGAGTCTATTGTAAAATATTTGAATTTAAACCCACAGTGGAATTTCGTGGTATAAATACTTCCTTAATGAATCCTTGAACCTCTCTCATGCATCTTAGAACGATTCTTTATCAAGCCACACAAAAGAAGTAATATCATTATGAAAATTAACAATGTTAGACAATGGAAAGTATTTAAGCAAAAACATTCTCGCTAATTCATCCCAAGTGGTGATAGAATAAGGTGTCTGTTAATTCAACCATAATTTTGAATTTCCGACTAAAGATTATGGAAATAATCAAAGTCGGATAGATTCCTCCGAGTTTTGATACATTTTAAATGAATCACAAATAGCGATAAAATTTAGCAAGTGAATGTGATGATCTTCATACGCCAGTCCTGTGATTTGTCCCACGGTTTACAGTATTTGGAACATCATTGGTTTCAACTCAAAGGTGTTAGCTTCAATCAGTTTTCATGCTCTTTTCATCTAAAACAGAAAGAGCAAACTCTTCAAGAGCTTTTGTGTCGTCATCATTGGCTACCAATGGAGATTATTATTCCTTTGTTCTACCTCCATTACTCTCCAAACTCTAGCTTCTAGGTGTAGTCGCCAACAAGTTCTCTCGATCTCTGGATTATATAGCTCTAGATCCTAGGTACCTTCTCCTTGCATGCACTAAGCAGTACCTGATTAAATAGTAAAGATACAAAAATTAAAACTTAGAAAGAGGTGAGAACAAATTAAGCAACCAATCAAACTAATTTTGATAAAATCAAATTATAGTTTAAGCCCCGGGAATGGTGCCAAAAACTTGATGTAAAATTATAATGCAAGCGTACATGCCAAATCAAGTAATCAAAGGGATAAAAAGTATCGTCCCACGAGGAATTAGTACTAGAAATTCATAATTACCAAAATTAATTAAATTAATTATACTTCAATGGAATTGAATTCAAAGAGTGATTAAATTATGAATTAAGACTAGACTAATCAAACAAGCAATATTCAAGTCAAATATTAACTCCAAGACGACAAACCTAGAATTTTTAATTTCATCTAGTACTCTATATAATTAAAGTTATAGCTTCTACCTATGAATTACATATTTTGATTATTAACCATGAGAATTAATTATTCATGAGAACCTCGATTAACAATAAACTTATCACTTACACCCAACTTCTATATTTCTATAAAATTATGTATGGAAAAGAATACTTTAATTTCTGCCCTTCATAGTTACCTAAGACATATGAGTATATCTCTATCTCACATATAAATCACCTAAAACAAATGAACAAAAGCTATTCTATAAATGACAAATTTAATCTTTCTATTTCTATATAAAATCAAATCTCTAGATGTACAATGGATGGTCAATCTAACCATAGCATTAAGAACAAAATAAAATAGATGATCCAAAAACACAATCACATAGATAAAAATTAATAAACTTTATTAATCCATGCACTAGGTGTCATTGAAATCCTAGAAAAGAATTTACTCCATAAAATATTCGACTGAACTCGAGAAATGTATATGTGATATAAAAGACGTCATTTAATTACAAAGAAAAATAAATCAGAATAAAGAACAACTCTTTTGGGGAAGTGTTTTCTTCTTTCGATCCAAATTCGTCATCTTTCTTGCCATCACCCATCCATTAAAAGTATTTTTTTATAAAACCCTAGTCAAGTTTATAAATGATCCACCTAATATTACAAGTGGGGCCCATCAAAATTTCCAAATATATCAAAAAAGTCAAATTCCTGGTGCCAATGCCTAAGCGCCTTGCATCCCAGTACTCGAGCATTGGGTCTTGGTCACAATTATTTTCTCCACCACAGGGCCAATGCTTGAGAACTCTCCATCCTTGCGCTCAAGTGCCAAGTTTCGGTTAAGGCGCCAAGTTGTACTTTTTCGCTAGTGTTCATCCCGAATTTGTTCTAGATCATTTTCAAACTCTTATACCCTGCTAGAACAATATTAATCAGTACTTTTTACACCAAAATCACAATGATTTCTCTCTTTATTAATAATACCTAATAAACTTCTAAATTAATAAAATTGAAGTATAAATAACTCAAAACATGATAAAAAATCAACGTGACATGCAAATAATAATAACTCTTTTAAAGAGAGATATCAATAGCATGTGCAATTGCAAAGCAAATGCAAATCAATCATACACCCGGTTGCAAAATAACCAAATTTTTTAAAAATATTTGTTATGTTTTGTTATAAATTACATGTTTAATAACAAAAGAATATAAATAAATAGACATGATGACAAAATATATATGAAAACAAAGAATATAAGTTAAATCTAAAAAACACTAAAATATTCAATGTCATACATAAAGTATAAATCAAACAATTAATACAAAAAAGCCCTAGCTATATCAATATCAAGGGAGGGGGCAAGAAGATCACGAGGGGGTATATCAAGGTCATAATAAAGAGGGCCATGATGATATTCTCTACATATGGTCATCATATGACGGAGCATCCGAGTGATAAAAGCAGTAATATTGGATTGGACAAGTTGGTCATCTTTTCTTTGAGCCTCCTCCCTTAGTCGCTAGTCTCTCTCATCAAAAAGTTGGGTAAGTTGGCAGTCCCAAGCCTCAGTCTCCGCCCTCATCTCCTCCCTCATCCTCATGATCTCTCACTATCTATCCTACTCGCAGATCTCTATAATTTTAAACTAGCAAAGGAATGACTCATCAAGCTAAGAAGCCTAACTCATCATACCAGCACGGGACATACCATCATCAACGTGAAAAGAAGTGGATCCATGTGATTCAAAATGAGGACCAACAACATCATATATCATCCCCCTAAAACATAAATTGCCCCCATCATTTGCACTTGTACTTGAGCTTCCATAGTCATGAATTCCAGGTACAGACATGAACTCTCACCATGAGATGCCTAGAAATAATATACTGGTGTAAATCCATAATAATATGAATGTTACTTGACATCATCTCGTGCTATACTCCATCGATTGGCGCATTGATGGCATGGACAAAGAATTTCTAAATTACCAACAATTTCTGGACGCAAGAATGTAAAATCAAGAAACATCTCAACTTCCCACTCATAATCTAGATTGCCAATTCCTCCTCTTAACCATCTTTTATACATCTTATCATGATCATTTGTATTCATTATCACATGCACTAATCACCAAAAATAAGTTAATTTTAACGTTTATAATATAATAATATACATTAGTGTTTGCATATTTATATGAAATGCATGTACGTAAATCTTGAAAACTAATGTTTTACATTATTATGAATCAAATCTATGACAAGCTAAAATTTAATTATGAAATCATAGTGCACAACTCAACTTGCAACTAATCAAGACAAGAAAAATGCTAAAGAATGTAGTCGATCTTATGGGATTATGGTGCTTAACTATACTCCAAATTAGTTGGCTATAAAATCACTAATTTGAATACTAGAGCTTGTGGAATTAATTTGTGACTTAAGATTTTTGAAAATTCAAATATCAAGTTTAAGCAGAGTGTCATTGTTTTAATTCAATAATTAATTTACACATCTATTATTAATTATCATAAAATAATTATTTATTTTAATTACTAATTTAATTATGAATTTAAATAGTTAAATATAATTATGCTAACTATACTATCATAATAATTATCTTAAATTCTATATATAAACAACATAAAAATACAATTTCAAACATAATCAAATTAATTGGTTTTAAACAATTCCAAATACACTAATTGTAAAATAAATCGAAAATAACAATCTAATAACAAAGTAAACCCTAATTTTGCAAATTTATCATAATAATAAACAAAAAATATTCAACAACAATTAACAAACAACAACAATCAGGAAAACAATACTTATTAACATATTTATTACAAATAATTAAAACTTTGAAAACAATAATATTATACTTAAAAATAGTGGCGGTGGCGAGCGGTGGGTGTCGACTAGCGTTGGCGCCCCCCCCCTTTTTTAACTATATTCGAAAGTCTGTGACCGTTTTTCTGATCGCAATATAAAATATAAAATTTTTAACTATTTTCAAATGATTAAGTTTCGCAATGAATCTCAGCGACCATTATGTGACTGTTATATGCAGTTGCGAACATATTGTGATCGTATTTAGTGACCGCATGACAATCACTAAGCTTGTCGCTAAACGGTTACTAAACCAAAGATGTATTCTGCAATCGAGTTTGCGATCGCAACACGATCGTAAATTTTACTCGTTTCAAGGTGGTTACAAAGCATTCACTTTTTTGTGACTATGTAAAGTGCTAGTTACTAATGAGCGATTTTTTACTAGTGAGTTTAAAAGTTTAAAAACTTGTACTTGATTCAGTATGTCAGAGAGAGGAGTCTACTTGGAGTCATTTATATTAAATTTTTAATTATATAAATAAAAATTAATATATAATGCTCTTTTGATATTTCCAATTTATAAATATACGATTTACATTACTTAAAAATATTGATTTAGCTAATCTAAAAGAAATATATATAATATGTTTTGATAAATTTTATGGCATAACACGATGAGTTAATTACCAAAACAGTTGTTATGGAGTCATCCTCAGCAAGTCACAGAATTAATTCGACTTAGAGAGCTTTTTGAATCAAAATTTTAAAACTATAATCCATCACCTAATCTAGAGTCTCGTGATGGCCGTATAAAATTTATTTCAACGTTAATTGAATTGAATTAACTAATTACTTTCAAATTCAATCGATTGTATATGATGCAGCCGTGTGAGATACCAAATTATTAAAAGGTTCTAATTGAGGTGTTGATTAGAAGAAGGATTAATGGAGAGGGCATTGGAATTCAAGGGTGGGTATTGCGTGCACCACGATGGATGTACATGAGGAGATGCACGCAATCCTGACCGCTGGATCATCAACGGTGAAGACTGCGTACGTTCTGTTCGTATGTGCATACGTCCCCATCTGCGTTTATGGGTGGCGCACTCAAGCATTCAATGAAGAAATTATTGTGCGGATGGTTTATCGGCAAAGTGAGGCATTCAACGTGTCACTTGCCAGGAATCAATTGATGGCGAGTAGTTGCAACTTGCAAGTTGAAACACCAACAAAAGTACATCGCAGCTTTTTTATTACTAAAATACATCTAATAGAGTTTAGACATGTAAAGTGCGAGTACTTCTACTAGAAACAATATATATTTTGTTACAGAAAAATAAGTATATCGAACACTAATGCTTTCTTAAAATATAACCTGGCTCTCCTAGGATAATTAACTAGTACGAATTAATCCATAAATTAGTTATGTGATGTCATGTCTTTCATAGATTTTTTGGAAAAGTATCATAAATTACCAAATTTTAATATTTTTTATGACAAATGGTCAAAATTTTAAGTTTACATCAGACATAGCTAGAGCTCAAATTTTTATTTCACGTATAGCCAATCATATATTTTAGGAATATTTAGCTCGTAATATTTATTTTATTAACATAAATACCCTTATATAAATTCAAATTTTCTTAAACATATTTTTCTTTCATTTTATATACTGAATGATATTTTATTTTTTAAAGAATTATTCATAATAAAAGTAAATTAGATAAAGAAAAATTTTTAATAACTAATAAAATATGTCAATTTTAAATTCAAATTTCAAACACCAAAAAAATATTTTATTATATTTTTTATTATTGTTGGTCCAAAATTCAATTTATTTTAATGGTCCAAAATTCAATAAAATATTTTTTCATTTTAGCTCATCATTAAAATAATTTTAGAGTCTATTTATATTTTATAAGTATTTTTTTATTTACATATATATATAGAAATTTAATAAAATTATAATTTTTATCCATTATCTACTTTGATATTAATAAAAATAAATTTTATGGGTATTTTTTTATTAAATGAAAATTGATGAAATTTGATCACAATTGATATAAAAGTTTTAAAAGTGGTTATCTTTGGTATAATTTTGTAAATTTGATTATTTTTAAAGAAAAATCTCAAATCTGGCTATTTATGATATTTTCCTCTTTTTTCTTCCTTAGGTAACAATTAGCAACTCTTTTTATTTTTATTTTTTACAACTCATTTTTTAAATGATGATTATGGTTTAAAATTTATATTAAGCGCTTTGGAAAGGAAAACATATATAATAGGCAACGTTGGAAACAAGAAGATGTGCAGGTTAGCTGCATATTCGATATGTCTCCGTCTCACTTTTCAATATTGTGATTTAAGTTAGCACGTGGAGGTTGTTTGATTAAACGGACCATTAAAATATTATATAGTGAAAGAAAAACTCTTCAGATTTTCAAAATTCCCAAAATTGCTAAAATTTAAATTTTAAAAAAACTATATAGCAATCATCGTAGAGAAAAATATAGTTTAGATCTTCAAAATTCCCAAAATTGTCTGTCCAGTACCGTCGATACTTCGAACGAGATACGAAATGCAGAGGGCATCTGGAGGTTAATTTTCTTTTTTAGAAAAATAAAGTATAAAAGCATCGCCATTTGGCTTCTTCTTGCATGAGAAATTGCGAATTCAATCAAAATCTGCAACCTTGAGTCGGACCCAATCTCCCCATCCCATCAAATGATAGTAGTGTCGACAACTTACACCTATTTCGCTTTCAACTCCGGCTCCATTTTCTCCTCAATGATGCACCTCGCCTTGCATCAGATATGCATGCTCCAGGCATCTCTTCGATTTCTTGTTCAAAGATGCATTTTATTATAATAATTCTATTGTACGTTCTTTTGCTGCACTGTTGTGAGCTAGCCAACTTTAATAATTCGTTGAATAATATAGCCTTCACTTCAATATGTATCATGACGAACGTACATGTTGATCGAGGCAATATTTGTACGAATATTTGAGCTCGTACCAGCTATGCATCTGCATCCGCAGGAAGGATGAAGCATGAAGCATGAGATGCTGTAAGCTTGTAGCTGCCCCCACAGCCCAAACAAGGTCAAGTCTTGGCCATTGAGGGTGGTAGACAAGGTGGGTGGGATCAAATCCAACTTGGGCAACTCTCACTCAATTGCCTCGACACTGTTTTTTCATCATAATATAAAAGGTAGCCCAATGCATACAAGCTTCGTGTACAGATCAGTCTAGAAAAAGATAGGTTATACACGGCCATTCTTATATACACAATATTATAGTCGACCACAAATAAACTCTTTAATGCTGTGTATAATATTTCTTTCGCAACATGGCCAAGGTGAGTAAATAACTCAATCAAATATACATAGAGTGCTGCACATGCATGCCTCTTTCTCATGTATAATATTGACACAATGAGCTTATTTTAAAGCTGACAACGTTGGGTGTGGCGCAGCACTGACCACTCCATTGAATATATCCGCAAAGCATGCAGGAGCAAAGTAGGGGACTTTGTCGCGGGGAGATGTGCACACTGCATTAAACTGCGAGTTCCCAAACCAAAATGGTGGTAAGTAAAGTGGGAGATTTGCGTGTAAATATACTCAGACTCAAATATGGGGGAAGGAGGGAGGGAGGAGAGTTGATGAGATTTGGTAATTAGAGGGGGACACAAAGCATCAAACGGACTAGTGGACGAGCAAAACAACACTGGTGTGCTACACCTGCGCAATCGTATGTTTACCTACCAAGAGGCTAGGAGCCTGCCCACCACATTTTGTACCATACGAGATTCGCACACGACGTAGCCTATTAATAGGCTATTTCAAGTAGATTTGAAGTTACTTACATTATTTTTTAATAAATAAATAAATAATATAAAAAATTATTATATTTAGTATATCTTGAAAGTAATAAATATATAATTTATGTTATTTTAAGTTAATATTAGTTTAACATGTTTAGAAAAAAAATAAAATATTTAAATAACTTTAATATTTAACTCAAAGCAGGAGTCAATTGTTAAATTTGTCTATGAAGAGTCATTTATATAGTATTTGACTTAAGAGAGTTTTTTAAATAAAAATAACGTGTTGAAATAGTCAACCAAATAATATTGTCAAATTTTAGATGTAACACACCAATTTTAGTTCACCTAAGGACCGGATCGGAAATATCATGATCGAGTCGAGCCATGTGTAAAACAGCTAATCTATAGGACTCAATTAATAATATAGATCGAATTAACCCGCTTGGCGTAAAAAAATAGAAGACATTGCTAAATACGTGTTAAAATACATTAAATATAAGTAAAAGTGTAAAGAAAATAACTACGCTGAATTCAAGTGTGTGCGGTGTTTATTTGTCCTCTCACCAAAGCCGACTCAGATTCACGAAACTTACATATATAATATGAAAAACGTCAGTAACAAGTATTCTTAGTCTAGAAATAACTAATAGTCAAAATGGCATAGACGAGCTAACCTTCCTGTTAAGTAAAAATACTTATATATTCCTTCACAAAATCCTTCATAAGGGCCATTAATTAAGGGTCATTGACCTCACGCGACAGCATCCCCTTTCTATATCATCTCATGCTTCATCAACTTTACAAACTATCCCTTGCCCAAGAACATTACTTTTTTCTTTTAGCCCTCTATATCCTCCATATTATTCTTGACCCTGAGTATAGAAGCTGAATACTCTTAGACATGCACCTTCAATACCCTTTAAAACTACAAGTCTAGATATGCACTGTATTGCAGTACTGAAACCTTCACACTCCTCCGGGTTTGAGGAACTTAAGGGTAGAGTTGTTAAGATCCTTCGGGAATGAAGTGAACGCTCACCTAATCCAGAACCCGTTTTGACAAACACACGCCATATCTCAAGATGCGATTATCGATTTTCCCTTATCTTGCATCTCACTAGAAAACTCAGAAAAATCATATATAAGCTTAGTAAGGGATTTATATAATAGGCCTAAAATCAATTTACGGTGGATCTTATTTTCAAAATCAGACCCGATGGGTCTCATCTTCAAGGGTTATTAATCACAGAAGTAAAATATATCTAAATGGCTTATTTTAAGTGGGGTCCGATAAAACAACCACTTAACGCGTCCTGCGATCTAAAAGTCAAATTAGCGATAGAGTATAGCGATAAAAAGTAAGAAAAGTCCTAATGGACCAATGGTCCAAACTCCAAACGTCACGTCTCCTCTACAATGAGCTCAAACTCTAAAACCTACATCGAAGCCCACTACTAAGTAAAATACTGGCATATCTATATGATAGATGCTCGTGGTGTTGGGTCACATCATCAATACATCCTAATGAAGAAGACTACTAAATAAACTTAGAACTAAACATAAAACACGTAAATTGAGGTATAATAAAGGAAATAACTAATAACAAATAATAAATAAATAAATACATAATCACTCAATAAATAAATAAATAAATAAATAAATAATTTTAATTAATCATGAATACTAATAAATCATAGTCTATCATAGTTATCCAATTCAAAATACACAATTAAATACAAATAAATAATAGCATACATGCAACAAACAAATATATATATACACACACAATTTAATAAACATAAATAATATTAATATTAATAAGTAAATATATCAATGATAATAATAAATCATCACACAAGCACTCATCATATACAACAAATATTTAAATAAAAAGAATAAACAATAATGAATAAATAAATAAATAACTAAAGTCAATCATAACATCAAAATATATTAAATAATGTGAATATACATTTAAACTAATGTAGGGTTCTTGAATTATCAAAATCAGTGGAGAAACGACCGAAAACTAACTGAAAATGAGATGAACCAGGTCAATTGGCTGAGTCGAACCGAGTTGGGCCGAGTCAACTTGGTCTGGGTTAAATAAATTGTTGGCAAGGTCAGTTAGGCTGGTCTGCACTGATGCACATGACACGGGCTCAGACTAGTAGATGTGGACAGGCGGATGCAAACATGGTCAAGCGGATGCGAATATTGGCAAGCGGACTCAAACACGGGAAACGGGTCGGATGGGTGGCCGATACCCGTCGCTGAAAAATGCTGATGGCAGCAAGGCTGGGGTCGCCACTGGTCAAGATCGACAAAGGGCATCAAGGCAGAGGTGGTGGTGGTAACGATTAAGCGGAGTCCGATCGCTAGCTGGCCGAAAATTGCCAAAATTGGTGAAATTGCTAACGGGGGCAGAGGCATTGCCGGCGGTGATCACCGCCATGGTGGTGATCATGGGTGGTCTTAAAATGAATATCTCAATAAAGCTAATCTGTCTGGGTGGTCAGATTGATCGAAGTGGCTCACCAGCACCAAAAAACTGCTCAGAAGGGTGGCGGTGACCAGCAAAAATTGACTACAAAAATGCCATCTTCAGGCAACAACTGCAGCAACGTGGATGGTGATGGTAGATACAAAGTGATATCCTACCGCGAGGTGGTCATGGCTATACCAATCCGGTGGGTGGAGGAGGGTCAGGGTCTCACCGACGGCGAGCCAAAGTGGTCATGGTGCTGATGTGAAAATCTTAAAAATCGGGAGAAATCTTTGAAAATCAACATGGTGGAGCGAGGACTGATGTGGATGACTCAAATCTTACCAAATGGCACAATATGAACGTCCAACAACTCGTGACCTAGTGGGGCCCACCTATGAGTATATGCAATATATACATATATATATGGATTAAAAGTTCAGATCGAAACTGTCCAAAGTCAAAGCTGACTCAAGTCCTAAAAGTGACTTTATAGGCAAGAATCAAGGCAAGAAGGCCAAATGGGCCTCAAATCCTCAATTCAATCGGATGAAAACCTATGACTCAATTAAACTGGGCTCACAGGGGCACAATCCAATGATCTAAAATCCCTATGATGCATACAAAGGAGATACCTTAAAAATTCCAAACGAATACTAAATGTTGCAATGACCTAAATCTAGGCCTACAACCTTATCTAACCCATAAAAATCCTTTGTATACCTCGTGTATACAATAATAGCTTATGTTCTGTTGTAGCCTATCTCAAACTATCATCTGCATGTCAAGTATACTCAGCCACCATAACAAGCTCATACTGTCATTTGGGCTTTATATTTATGATCAAAAAATTGGTCTGGCTCAAACTCGTTCGAACCGACTCAAGACTGACCCGAATGGGGTAAAATATAAGCAGGTAAAGCCCTAACCCACAACTGGATTTTACATTAGAAGTCTACTATTCTTATTATAATGACTAATAAGGAAATAATTGATATAGAAAGTTAGAGTTGATTTTTCAGTTATATTTGGTAAGGGGTAAAGTTAAAGTTAGGGTCCGGGCCACAGTGGCCACATGTTGAATACTACTGGTCACTGGACACCAATTGTAGATCTGGTAAGGGGTAATATGCATAAATCTCAAATCTGTCTCGTTACATTTTTTTTTTTTGGGTGCGGTTTATCTTCCTCATAGTGAAATCATATTTGAGATCTGAATTATGTTCCTTAACGTGAATAAACAAAAAACCTCTAATGACTCTTCTCCATTCATATGAATGTTTCATACATCTTTGATGGGATCACTTTTATCTACCATGCATAATCCTATCATCTGTCTTGCAAAACAGAGCGACCAACAACAAACTTGTTCTAGAGAGACGACTCTAAACGTGAGAGAACCGCCGTGCATGAAAAGATATACTCTTATTAAAATTTCACGCCTTTGAAATATATCTTATTGAAAATTGCATCCTCATTGATGATCTTAGTTTCATCCTTTTATAAATAAATATTTTTATCCGTCGGTGATTGCATGAAGAAGTATATCACTAGCTAACGGTTGTGTACTTAAAGAAATGAACGTAACTATTCATTAAAGGCCGCGGCTAAGGGTATGTATTTTTGTAAAGGATATGGGTGATTAATCTACATATGGGATGTGGAATCTTACGAAGAGAAGTTGACCAGTGTGGGAAACCCGACGTAGAAAAAAGCTTTGGCCGTAATGTACTTTGACCCCTCGTAATTTTTTTTTTGGAATTCTGATCAGATTGCAATGCTCGTTGATCACGTTAGCCATTAAAGCAACAGTAAACAAACGTGATGAAGTTATATGTCAATTCTCTCGTTCGGTTTCAAATTTCTAACTCATTTCTTTAGGCCTCGTGATGCATGCCCATGGCTACCTCGCCAAAAGTGTCCTTGACTCCCTCAATAATCCTCTCATTTTCAAGGTCATGAGTTCTGGAGGTTTTCTTTGGCGTTGATGTTTTTGACTTTATGAGTAGCTGCTTAATTTGAGATTCGCTACCAATCGAAGAAACCCCGCAATATGCCATAGAAAGAAAGGAGATTGAAACTTCAAAGAAATGGGTTTTGGAGAAAAAACAGAGATTAAGCTGTGCTGTGGACAATAGTTTATATTCTCTGTTTTTTTCTTCTTCAAAGATTGCATTTGTAATATCTTTGTCGATTGTATACATAAGACCACGTTGAACAGAAGGTACATATTTAGGTTTTCACACGACTGAATATAGTAGCAAATCTAATACCTACTTCCAATTGGAAAAGGACTTTTTTTCCAGATTTACTCTAAAGTGTTAGTGTTCTTTCCTTACTTCTAGTCGGATGCAACTACGTAAAACAGGGCACTCGTACAAGATATATCCCATTACATCAGATACAATCATTTAAAAAAGGGATATAACTAGCTAATATCTCATGTTTAAGATCGTCTTTTTACTATAAATATAACTATTCGAAAATGGTTACTCTTATAAGATGTGTCTAGTTACTTCTAAGGGGATGCAAGTGTTTAAAAATGGATACTCGTATTAAATGTGTCTTCATGGAAGGGAAAGTGGTACTTATGTGATGTTATGATTCTTTTATGTGACTTTAAAAATGGTACTTTCTTTAAAATGGCACTTTTTTATAAAAGATTACATTCTTTAATTTGTGATTTTACGATTTTTTTGTTTTATTATTGATTCTTTTAATCTTATTTTGAAAACTCAATAATCATTCATCATAAAATAATTTTTAATGAATGTGGCTGTAATATTTTTTCATTCTTTTTATCTCTATTAATAATTATACCCCCCACGTTACACTAGTATTTTTGCTAGTTATAAATATTTGCAAAAAAATTGTTTTTGTGGGAAATGTCCCCTAAGCATCGATTTCTGCTTCTTGGAGAGAAGAAAAATATTATTGCAAGGTATTCATATAGGTTGCTCTTATTAAATCATTTAAAGAAGTTCTCTCTAAAAATTCTGCAACTTTACTTTTAATATTGCCTTCTGACATTACAAGATTGTTTTCCTTACATTATTGCATTTACTGATCACTCAATCCTATATATGATAATTATATAAAGCTTTTGAACAAAAAAAATCCCCATTTTATGCTACAAAAAACAATAACAAAAGCAAGCTGATCAATCGCCAATGAGCATTTGTACATATCGAAGCTAATTTTTTAATATATCTTTGGGCGAAACATACGAAGAGTTTTCATGGGAACTACGTTAATAACAGTTGTAAGTAATATACCGCGAATATATGTAATTGTCTCTCATTCTTCCATATTTGTTATTTCTATATATCATTCACTGTAATAGTCTGTAACATATTGTAATCAAGACTCTAATCAACCATAATTATGTGTGTATAAATTAACTGTGATTGATCGACATTTTCCAGATATGAATATTGTGAAACTCGAGTATTCGTAGTGCAATATCATAGCAGTTCAACGAATCATGTATTCTTTCTACTAAGTGATGGGGAAGAAGCATGGGATCTAAACAATAATTCACAGCACGCATCGAAACAATCGTGCATATATTATTCGTTTATTTCATTAGCACATTGTGTAGCAACTTCTTCTTGTTATGATTATGATCAGCAGAGAACAAAATGATCCTTCTTCAAAGTTGAAAATCAATTGATAATCAGTGTTTCAAGAACAAATTCATGGAACACACACACACAGTAATATTGAATGGCCTTCTGCGTGTCCTCCATATCCAAAAACTTGAAGATGAATATTGAAGAGCTGACACGACCACCATATAACCATAAATCAATCAAACTAAGACACAATCCATGAACAATTGAAGCAAATCATGGACACTGAAATAATTCTAACATACCAAAGAATACGAAAACGCAATATCGATCTCAAGAAATATATGACGATCTAGGGCTCAGGTCCGAGGCGAAGCTCTAGGTCAACCTCCTCCTCTGCTACTGATTCAACTTCCACAAGAGCCTGATGACCGACCAAGTGCATCCTCCTCTCCATTGCCGGCCATTGTCGGTCGGTTAGAGAGATATTTGCATTCATCAATGGCGAGTCATCGAACAGTCGAAGCTGCCTAGGGTAGCCTTCGCGGCTGCTTTTCTTCTCCAAGATCTGTTGATCCCCATGATAAACAAGCCACGGGAAGCTACGTCTCTTTTGATGATCACTAGGCTCCATGCCCATCTCGAAATTGGAGCAATTCGGACTCGTAAGATGATGACCAGCTTGATCACTTGCAATATTCTTGCGATGATCACCTCCTGAAGCCGGCTGCTTGAGCTTCGCCCTATCTTTCCTGTGCAAGTTCATGTGTCCCCCAAGTGCTTGAGCATTGGAAAACCCCCTCTTGCAAAAGGTGCAATCGTAGGATCGACCTTGGGATGGTATTGCTTGATCTTCTCCTTCTCGTGGCGTCTCCTCCATTCTTTGCAATCTTGCTATAACTGCATGTAGGCATTAAAAAGATAAGAGATGAGGCAACCTGGTTATTGTATGCATATATCTAGGAAGAAACTGCATTTTTAGCAGTGAACAATGTCTAGAGAAGATGCAACATAAGAAGTCCTCTTAACATATCAAAATATGTTGAGTATCCCAATTCCTTCACCCTTGTTAGTAGTGTGCTACGATGTACATGGGATTTTAACTACTAGTATACTTATGTAGAATAACCTACATTTCAGGTATATGAATAGCAATTGTGTAAGTATATTTGGACTTGGACTCAATCAAACTGGTATTTATTGGCCGTATTTTCTCGTCGTTATTGTGGCAATTTTCACGACACTGCAAGCCTAGCTCGTCTTTGACAATTTCTGGGTCGACAGGACACAGCACTGTTGTAATTGCCGCCATGACTAATTATTAATTAATTTCCCTCCTACCTTCAGTACTTTGCCATCCATATTTGTTACCAGGTAATGTTCTTAACTCATGACTGTATTCCTCGGCGAAGAAAAATATCATATGAACAATAATATTACGCTACAAGAAAACTAGGAATGAGTGACGATAAATTTGTCACTTCAGCTCTATTTTTGTTAGAAAAAACTTTTTCAATAATCTTTTTCTTCGAATTTCTTATATTTTAGAGACAAATTTCGACGCCGCTAACGCCTTATTCTCTTTTAGTACCGGCTAGCTTTTCTTGCTCAGCAATATTTTCCCAAATATGAAGTACGTACATTCCCTCTAAATAGAAACATAGCGATAGTCGAAAAACCAAGTCTGACCCGTCACTAGTGATATTAGATATGCACAGAATCAAGCTTGCAATGGAAGCCAGCGAGTTGACATATATAAAAGGAAGACAGGGAAATATTGGAAGCTCGATGGAAAATGTGGGAAAGCAAGCACCGGCTAACACGACACTTGTTTAAAAATAAAAATTATTATTATTATTATTATTATTATTATTATTATTATTATAAAAGAAAAAGGCCTGGTGGGTGCATGTATATGTAGCTAGCATGTAGTTGTGCTTGTGTAGACGCAGTCTGCAGCTAGCCAGCTTCAAACGAAAAGATGATGAAGCAGGCATCATATTAATCGTGAGCATCGTGAATCATGGCTGCTTCAGTAAACGATTTTTGCCTTTTGGAATAAGGAAAAGAGTAGCAGGGAAGTTGAAATACACAGGAAGCGAACGCGTGGTATAATTATATATGGTCAGCCTAGACCGCTGTTTTGGTTGGCTAGATGTGCTACGTACAGGAATATGTGTTTATGTTGCACATTTTGATGACTAGTTGGTTGCTTGGTCTTGACGTTGACTTCAGCTGTAGCAGGATGTGGTTGATGTAAATCATAGGATGATGTGTGTGAACGCCTTGAATGGAAAGTTGCAAGTGACTACTGCATTATTCTATTAGTTTTATTAATTTAGTCTTGTTTTGAGGCACTTATATTAGGATGTTAACTGATGAAGAGTGGTCGAAACTATTATATATTATTCATTGCATGGGGAAGTAAAGATATATATATATATATATATATATGAAAATGGTCTTTGATTTGAATGTTCAAGCTGGTATCATTAAACGGTGGACTTGAAAAGAAATTGACTTGAACTGTTTCGGAAATCACCGATCTTTGCCCATCCTAACTGAATATTAATTGTGGTTTACTAGCCTTATTAATTCTATTTCATCACAAAACTTCACAAATGGACTCCACTCTTATCATAATTTTTAATTTAGTCACATATCTAATATTTTATGAAATAAGATATATAAATTAATTATGATCTGGATAATATTTTTTAACTTAATTAACTAAACTTTAAAGGGATGATTTAGGCTCATCAGATAATACTAACTAAGCTGTTGGCCGACATGGGCTAATTTAACAACAAGTCAACTGTAAAAATTTCGAAGATAGAATTTTCTAGACGGGTGAATTATAATATCTCTTAATCTACTCCCACATCCAATCTTTTATAAAATAAAATCAAGTGGTTTAGTGAGGACGTATATAATGATCTTCAACTTCATTAACTAAACTTTTGAAAGAATGATTTAGATTCTTCGTATATTTTGGGCTAAGTTGTTATAACTTCATATCTTGTTGACTCAAACTCAATGAGTGACTCTATTGGCTTATTTTACAATTCATTGCCTAAATCAAATTATAAAAGTTATCAAAATATATTATATTTTTTTAAATTAGTAAAAGATCAATATATACTAATTTTATACAAATATTTATTTACATAATTAAAATTTTAATATGAATGACTCTAAATCGGCTTGTAATTAATTATGAGTTGGTTAGAGTCAATTTCGAGTCGAAGTCCTAATGAGTAGAGTTCAAATCTCAAAGTTTTTACAATATAATCGATACGAGCCTTTTAAAAATTAACCAAAGGGTGGAAAAAGGGTCAATTGAATGAAAGAGGCTAACAAAACTGAGACTCACTTGGAGAAAGAAAAACCCATATTAAAAAGCTAGTAATTTGGCTCTTGAACTGTTCCCTTAATTAAGCCCAAATACTCCAATTTCCTAGCCCGGCATGAGCTCGTGAGATCTGGTCCAACGAGACAGGAGTAGCCCGAATTTGCTGCCTCGAAGTTCACCCTTTAAGGGGACTAGCGTAAGCAGTTCAGCTACGTCCAGGTAATTAATTTTGCTATGTTGAAAAACAAAAAGCCACATGTGTGTTAAATTATTAGTTGAAGTACTTTGAGGACTTTTTTTTTCTCTGTGTTGTATTTGTCTGAAGTACTTTGAATCATCATGATAATCACACTATACATCTCTTTTTGACTATTGCATGCAGCTGCACACGTAGGATGATAATAGTTTCTACATTAATTTTCATTGAACTTAGCAAACATGCATAAACTGGTTTAGCATAAAATTCTTCCCTTGCATTTAAACGACTGAAAGGTGCTCTTAACCATAGTATTCAATTGCTAGTTTATATATTATCCACTTTGTGTGTGTGTGTATATATATACACACACATCTGCCATTAATAATGTGAACAATATTTAACAAGGGAAGGCCTCCCAGAACAGGATTGAAGTCCTCATTCCATGAATGTTCTAACTCAAAAGAAGAAAGAAGACAGCACACCAGCCATATGGGGCTACTTGTTCGGGGCCATGCAGAGATGGAACTAATTTTTAATTAATGAATAGCTCATCTCCCTTAACAAATATTTGAAGGCAAACAGAAATGTCTTCCAATGCTCTTCTTTCCACGCTCATAAAAACTCGGTTGTGTGACTGTCTCTGATAAATATGGCACGATCCAACAAATGTATATATGGCACGGTCTCTGATAAATTCACTCGGTTATGTGACTGTGTCTGCATATGCTAAAACAACTTTTGAGGGGACGACGTTCATCACGTCATTTTGAAAATTGAGATCATGGATTTGACTCGGTTGGTGATGGCAGAAGTTCATTCAAAATTATTTATATTAATTTATTCTTATTAATAAAAGGAGAATTTAATATTAGCATGTGATTAGAAGTAGAAGACTAAATCAATCAAAATACGACAAAAATAAAAAAAAATAAAAAATTAATTTATTATTATCTTTCTTTTTGTTCAATTATGATTTATCTTCAAAGTCAATTAGATTCTATATTTAAGATATTATAATACTATAGCATATCTCCTTATTAAATAAGAATTTATTAATAAAATTAATATTTATGTATAATATAAGTTGTGCATGACTCAACATCTTAGCTAATTTCTATAAAAACTCAACTAATACCAAATAAGGATGCATTTCTCTCATAAAACCCAAGTCAGACAAATATTTATATTGTTCATATTAACTTCAAAACTGTAATTTAACCATGTTATAATAAGTCAATTAATCATGGTGTAAGAGCTGGCATTAATACTTGACTTGAAAGGTCGTAAACAATTAGGAAGCCTAGTTGATCATGGAAATCACTCGTAAAGTTTGACTTATAATAAAACCATGGACCGAGTAGAGTCGATCGGCTCACAGAATTTCTGGTTGAGAGTTTTGAACTAGTTCAAATTGTGTGTTCCTAAATTAATGATTCTCGATGTATCAACTTAAATTTATTAGATCACCACTTCTCATGGGAGCTTAAATCAGCATCACCCGACTTGATAAATACACATATTAAATTATACACTAGCTAGACGTTGTTCTGATGCTCTCTAATACTAACTAAGCAAGCACTCATTATAGATGCATGGATAAATATATCAGACCCAAATTTCTTAGCAATGTCAGAAGCTAGCATAGCTTGTAGCGAGAATTCGCCTCTTGTTCGGCAGGATTCCAGAAGTCTAAATTCTTACACATTAATCTATCTTTGCTAGGCTACTACCAGTGTCACGACTCGAGCAGATATTATACACCATTTGTTTAGCATAATTACACATGAACTAAGGGATACCCATGATTTAGTTCATGTGTATGTATAATTGCAGCATTCACTATTCAAATGACATCTGATAAACATTGAAACAATATGAGTATGCCAGTAAGATATTAACATGGAAGGCAATGGATGGCAGTAGGCACTTAGGTTTACATGGTGAACTAATCGATGCATGAAGAAGAAGACAAAGGAGAGGATGAGGGATGTGATGTCATAATATTCCAACCTGCATATTATAAAAAGGGTTTGTAGTTTATACTAAAACCAACATGATTCCCAGAGTTGGTGGGGGCTGTTGGATCTTCTCAAAGAAAACAAGGCAAATTGATATGAAGAATAACGTCTGCAATTGTTGCCAGGAATTGATATTGGAAGTTGCAGCGAGCCAGATCTTTGCTGACACAAAAGATAAATTGGTGAAAAGGGAATCAATGTACTCGTTCATCTAATGGCATCTGCTCAGACTCCATATGACCCATCTGCATTGATTTAGTCTGACTATATAAGAATGGGGCAAGTTCTTGATTTACAATCCCACTCTTTGATACTAGTCATTATCGTAAGTACTATTTACATCTTCTTCCAATTAGGTTCAAGTTGGCCATCTTATGACTTTGTATGATCAACATAGCAGACATATTAATCTAATTAAGTGTTGCAGTCTCTTTTCTTCCAAGATGTGTTACCGGCCAAATTATTTAACTGCGCCTGCTGCTTCTCCTTTCTCTGTTATTAATTAATTAGAAGAGATAGCAATACTGAAGATAAACTAATGTCTTCGACGTGAATAATAACTACAAAGGTGCAAAATAATTATTAAGTTGAATCAGATATATATGTATCAAGCCTATCCATGAACCATTCAGTAGTATATATATATATATATTGGCTAGGAAGTGCAAGAACCAGCTTTAATTAGTTTAACTTGAAAGCTGCATCAACAATCAATTTAATTAAGTTCAATAAAACCCTGCATATATAGGGTATTAACTAAAGTAACTTCTTTAAATACTTCTCTTGTATGCAAGTACTTGATTTAGGACCTTCCACTTCTGTAATTGAAACATGTCATACATAAGAAGTTGTTCATCTTCTTCCTTTCATTTACGTACTAATTAAAGATTAATTATATATCTTCATCAGGAACTAAGGTTGAAACAGTACTACATCCATGTTTGCTTGCAATTTTTATTTGGAATATCGAGGACACGTATAAATAGCAAATATTAACAGGAAATCCAACAATTAATGCCTAAAGCCAAATAGAATATGTAAATCATCTGCTCAAAGAGGTTGCACTTAATTATTTAAAGCATGCATAATGTTATATATTGTTTTCATCTTTTCCTGTTGATCATCAAACACATCATCTAATATCTATGAACAGAAGTAGATTCATCCAAAAAAGACACCAAAAAATATCCAAGGCAAAATAATAGAACATTATTAACACTGTATATGATTTATAAAGATGTCTTTTCACTGTAGCTCAGAAATTATACATAGCTTTCGATAGTACCATCACGTGTAACATCAAAGAAAAATTAAACAAAAAAGCAAAGTTAACTTAAAAACACAAACAAAAGATAATTAGAAGAAAGTAAATTTGATGTCAAGTAACCTTGGGAAAACCCCCAAGTCTAAGCTCAAGATCCAAGTGCTCTGAACTAGAGTGAGCTGCAGCTATCTCAGATCGGACATGCCGTCTTACAGTACCGGAACTTGGTTCTAGAAAGCAAAGCAAAGATGTTTCTTCTCTCCTCTTCTCAGAATCAGAAACATTATCACTCAAGATTGATGAGGACAAATCAACCCCCGTCGCCTCTTATGAATATCTTTATCTTCTTCAACCCCGTCTTCATCTACACTCCTTTGCCTTCTCTTCCTCGTGGAATCAATCAAGCAACAAGAATCAACACCATCTGACTTGGGCACAAACTCTTTCTGCACTTCATTTGGCATAAACTTATTTTTCTCTGCCCTCGAGTCTTCCACATAATAATTGGAATCAGAGACAACTACCTTGTGAGAAGATAAAGTGCTAGACATGAATGAAAACAAGTTCCTCTGATGGGTTTCTTGTTGTACTCCAATAATAGCGCCAAAAGAGTAGGCCGGAGAAAACAAGGTCTTATGCTTGTAACTATTGTCACTAACCTCCCCGTTGGTGCAGATTTGAGGTGGGTATTCTGTAAACAAAGGATTGGGTAATTGTACAGCATGTTGATGGTGGTGATCAACTTTATCCTCTACCATGTTGTCCGAGGATTGTTTTAGTCTTGCCCTATCCCTTCTATGGACGTTCATGTGGCCTCCGAGTGCTTGAGCAGACCGGAACTCTCTCCTACAGAAGCTGCAAGTGTAAGACCTGGGCGGCCACACAGACCCTCCTAAAGCCAATGAAGAATCCTCGGCAAAAGCTTGCTCTTGGTCCCATGGATCGCCTGGTGTAGACCGCAAACGAGGATGATCGCTCAGATCTCTCCTAGCCCACATCCAGTATGATGGGTAATGATCCATATCTATCCTTTTTGCAGCCAACAGAAGGATTTAAGGTGATGAAAACAGATGGAAGGAGAAGAGGAAGAAGAAGAAGATGTTGTGGGTCTTCTCCCAAATTGAAGAAAATAACAATGAATGAGTGAAAGCTACATGAGAATCTGATTAGAGAAGAAGGGTCTGGCAAGAAAATGCCTTAGCTAGCTTTTCAGAGGAAGCTTTAGCGCAATTAGGTGGGTATGGCCACATGAAATGAGGAGTCATTTTGGAACGAAAAATATAGGTACATCAAACGTTGGTATGCTATGATATTTTTTAACAAATATACTAGTTGGTATGGATAGTATAATATTACAATATTTATGAACATTTTTTCTTCTATTTGTGTTCATCTTCACAACTAGGTTCCACTGTCCGCATAACATAAATAATGTTAATTAACATGGGAGCATACGTAACCAATTGTATTTTTACTAGAACGTACAGATTATAAACTTATACCGTATTGATGCGTATGATGACAGCTTTAGTATGGACATATAGACCAAGGATAGACAAGACATACCATAACATTTTTCAAAGATGTTGTCTATGTTAGTAAGCAGGGATTGTGAGGAAAGCATTGTTGACAAAAGGCCGGTCTTCCTTGATGTTGATATGGAAGCCGTGTTGCATGTATTCATATTATGTGGACCAGCGATCGAGACACTGAGAGGAACTAATTCAGACCTTAATCAATCTGACTACTAGTCTTCAATTATTTTTTATGTTTAACTATCTTATTGATTCAAAACCCTAGATGTATGTAGGCACTAAGACTGAAAGATATGGACCCGACATGTTGTGTGTTTAGTCGTCATGTTTGGCTCATTTGGTGGATTTACCCCATGCCTATAATCCCAAATGGTCGGAGCCTACATGAGCAAATAATATTCAAAGCTTGGTTAAAATGCTTATAATTAATCCATGTCTTCTTGTTCACAATGGTATGAGATTCTTCCAAGTCATGTAAACCAGCTTGTGGATACGTGTCTTTATTTTGGGATCCAAATGATGAAGTTTTCTGATAATATTTACTGTTCCCTTTCTTTTTCAAATCTCAGTTGTGGGTAGTCTTGATTATGCTACTAGACAAGGGAAGCATCTATATGGATTGTGGAAAGGTAGAGCCAATCAATTTCCTTGTCGAAGATGGATCGAGGTTATAGAGAAGAAGAAATTAGTTTTGGTGGACAAGTGCCTAACTTGGCATGGAATTGATGTTCAAGGCTCTGCTAATTAATTTCAACATTAAACATTGCACACGACTAGACGAAAATATGTAAAATGCGCCTTTGTGAGCATACACCTACGTTGCCATCGGTAGAAATTATTAACCACCCAATTAAAATCATGACCAGTAAGTACAGCTACTTGGACCTACAGATAGAAATTAGCAGTCATTTTGATTAATAATTAACATATTTTTTATTATATGTACTAAAGCAATAGTATGGTTGGTGCTTGGTCCAAACTTAGTTCTCTATATATTAGTTAAAAAATAATAAACAAATATGCTCTTTAAGACCTTGCCATATGGTTATCTGTTTTTATAAATTGTAGAAAATATTTTTTTGCTGAGCCATTTAATACTATGATTAAACTTTAACCCTAGTCAATTATTGTTTGGACCATAATTAGCTGCCTTTCTATGACTAAATAAGAAATTGATTATTAAAAAATCACATTGTATATATTTACGATTTTAATTAAAAAAAACATCGTTTATATTTACAATTTTTCATTTAAGTATAGACCAAGTATAAATATATTGGGTGTTTTTTAGGGATCATTGTAGTATTTTTCTAATAATGCCGCCGGCCCTGTGCCTTTGAGAGTCTAGAATAATATTGAACTAATTATGAGGTGAGTAATTAATTAAGTTTCTAATTTGTCAAAGATGAATTAATTGAGTTGTATTTGTGACAAGCTAGTACTCTCGGACCTCGGTTCTCGATCTATTTTGAAAATATGGTCATGATTATTCATCCTATATAATTTTTAACATTTTATGATTGATTCATCGTTAAATAAATAGTGGTTTGATGACAAAAATTTTGTCACTGAAGCTTCAAATACTTCATCACAAATAATCTCCAAAAGAATTTCTTTATATTAATGATGCTTTTTTATTGATGAAACCATGTTTTTCTTATAGTCCAATATTCTACTAACTGCATGCTTATGGAGTGCAGTGAAGGCCGTGATTAGGGTTTTGACTTGACTCTTTAACTTAATTTAGAAGCATTGAAACTTCTCGAGAGTAAAAGAAAGATTAAAAATTATGAGAATTATTTTTCTTAAATTTTGGTTTTATATGTACACTAGTGGGAAGATAGCCTTCTGGTGGGTATAATGACCAAAACTTTTTTATGGCAGTTCGGTGGGTAAACTTTCAATGGGATATAATCAGCCACCGAATGTTTCGATGGTAGGTTTCAGTAACTAACTCCTTAATCAACAACTTGACACCGAAGGAAATGGTGTCGTCAAACTGTCACCCAAATACGGTGACAATTCGGTGACTACAGTGACAGTTTGGCGACTATTTCGTTTAGTCACCAAATTTTTGGCAGCAGTTCAGTGGGTATAATCAGCCACCGGAAATTTTAATGACAACTCGGTGTCATATTACAAGCCCACTAATGCTCAGTGACTAGTCAATTGTTACTACCAAATTTCGGTGTCAATTCCAAGGCTAAAATTATCACCAAAAATTTTGATGATAAATTTTTTGTGACGAAAAGCTATTTTTTCTACTAGTGATGTAGTTTTACTTCTGAAGACTCAAATGGCATCTTTAAAAAATCATTACTTATCATGAAATGAGTAACCTGAAGTTTTGATTGATGAATGCAATGGTAAGAGGCTCTCAAGCCGCTCACATCCGAAATTCAATCTACTTAAACATGGTTGGCTTTGGTCAAAGTCGCCTAAACAATGAAAATTCCCAAAGATTTCTTACATAAAATATTGAATAATTTCAATACCAATAGTTAAACTAGCTTTCTGTGTTTCAGTGTTTGTATTTTGCATATTCTGCATATGTTTCATAAAAACACACACTAAGAAATTGGTATTCTTCCTCACATGTGTTCTCAAATATTTAATCAGCTAGCACACAATATTATGTATGAACTAGCAAACTTCATACCTCTGAGATCATCCTTGATGTAGTTTGCATTATCTTAAACACAAAGGACAAGCTGCTCAATAAGAGATACTGCATTGCTGTTGACGTCGTTTCGTAATGGATGTGTACTAGCTAACATGGAAGATCTCAATGCTACAAGAGCTGTTAATAAATAAGCTTCCCGATTATAAATAAACTATCTTATGGTCTCTTAAATAAAACTTTGATTAACTAAAAAATCACATCGGCCATGCATAAATAAATCAATGTCACGTACTCCAACAACTCAGGATTTGACATATAACGCTGGCTAGATGCCTTGTACCGTCATCTGCGTGTCTTGGATTAGTATATGCTTAATTAATACATGATGATTAAAACCTTCACACTGAGCTTTTGTTTTACCTCTTTAACATTCTGTTTACAGTTCTATCTTGTTCCGATAAGAATGACACTTAATTTCAAAATCATTCCACTCACATCAGACAATTTATATGAACTACACCTTTTGTTTGAAGTAATTTAGTAGGTTTGTTTACTCAAAATCTACATAGATAAATATAAAAATAAATATTATAGGTATTTATAAATTTTCAACTTTATATGAACTACACCTTTTAACTCTTTCATCTAAATTATCTTTAAACTGGCATATTTTTAAAAATCTAAAGTACTTCATATTGATGTCAAAAAATAAAATAAAATTTTATTAACCACTTACTTATTCTCTCTATTATATATATATGTATATTATTACATGGGACCAACTAAAAAATTCAAATTAGATTTTTAATTTATATAAATTATATAAAATGTAACTTATTTTAATTTTGCCAAGATATAGTTGGGACTGTGCGAAATAGTCGCCTCCCGTTATGTTTTTTCTAATCTAGAACTCAAATTGACCTGTTCAGTACAAGACTTCCCTTCCTTAGTCCCTTCTCCAAGAGCTTTTCTAAGAGAGACTCTCACATTTCCCACCAGACTCAGAGAGGGGTTCAACGAAGAATTGGGGCACTAATAAAGAGCACTGGTAGTTAAATGTTTTCCTATCAAAGCTTCAATAATCGAAGAACACATGCGAGACCAATATGAATGTTAAAGCTATTATAGTTGGCTGATACCCTTCTAAATAAAAAATTTAAGGGGGGCCTTACAACCCTAGAAAACACCATGTCATTATGCACGCTTTGAATATATATTTTAGAAAAAAACATGCATAAAATAAAAACAATAACTTTTGAAATGACACTGACTCTACAAAAAAATAAAAAGGCTTTTCTTCACGTCTTTTCCGCACCATTTTTAAATGTGGAGGAGAAAAGTTATAATTTTTTTCTGTATTTAATAACATTTGAAGGTGAATATATATTAATTTTCTAATTTTTCTCTACTCCAAAAAATGTTCATTGATTTTAAAACCCGAAAAAAGTAGAGTGGAGAAAAATAAGTTGGAGGAAAGTTTCTTCATGTTTTTTGTAGTGGATAAAAATTTAAAAATTAACATATATTCTTCACCTTTACAATTTTTTAAATATAAAATTAAGTCTAACTTTTTCCTTTATAATAAAAATTGGTGTGAAAAAGGCGTGAATAAAAGTGATATTTTTCTTCACTATATTTTTTAAATGTGGAGAAAAGCCTATATCTTTACAGTGTAGCTGATCAATTATTGCGTGCATATATAAATTAATTAGTTCGTAGGATGAAGGGTTGATTTATAGCCAATTAATTACCTCTTAGGATTTAAGTAATTAAAAAACGGGAAAGATGCATGCTCACCAAACAATCAATTACTTCTTGTCAATGATAAGATGCTAATTGTCAGCAATATGATATGGCTGCTTAATCACTTTATTTTTAATGTACGTAGAGACATTATTGTGATCATCAACAGTGCTTAATCAGCTCAATTGACAGTTTTTAATTATAAGATAATTAACAGTTTAGGACTTCTGGCATTCCAACTTGCTTGCCCAGAAATTTATATTAGATATATCTGTCAAGTTGGTTCTAATCCATATCCATCTACACCTACTATTTCCACAAGCCTCCAACAAAATAAGATACATCAATGAATTAATTAAGTAATTAGTATATGATTATAAAGTATATAAAAACGCAGTTGGGCCACCTAAAAATATTGCTGCTTGGATTTCCCTATGACCACTTCATATCCTGTCCTTCGAAATTCGACCAAGACCAGTGTCATTAAATTTTTGTAGAATGAATGAGATCAATTAAGGTTCAAGTGTCAACAGTCGACACATGTTAGGTTCCGCTAATTGTTCTATTTTGATTGTTATCTTCTTTGTATTTCTATGAATTATTTACAAATGGGTATGGGACCCGTGACCTCAAGCTTGTAAGGACTAGCTAGTTAGGATTCCATGATAAATGGCTTTAATTAAGTCCGCATAAAACAATAATCTATCGACTAAATTAATCCGCCGACAAGCCCAGAGGTTTTTTGTAATTGTATTGAGAAGATAATTTAAAAGTCATATATATATATATATATGAATATATTGGTGGTTTTGGCTGCTGACTAAGAAAAAATTTCTTAATTGACAAATAAAAATATGTTAAATATTTTTTTTACACATGATCGCATAATAAATTGAATGGGGGCAATATATACATAGCGTAATAGCAATTAGGGCTGAAAATGATTAATTGGTTAACCGGGTTAACCAAGCTCACTAATTCGGAAATTGATTGACCCAAACTTGCTATCATTTACAGGGATGTTCATTAAACGAATAAAATTGTTAATTTGATTTATTTGTAATCGAGTTACTTGAGATGATTCAAAATCAATAAGCGTCATATATACATATAGTTTCTTTCAAGTATAGTTTTAAAACTTCTTTTCAACTCTAAAACTCCCCAATTTGACTCTATTTTATGGTTTGACGATTTAAATTTCATAAATGACTTCATAATAACTGATTTTATAATTTGTCTCCTCAATTTATAAAAGTAATCAAAACATATTTTCTTTCTTTTAAATTAGTTGAATCAATATATTTAAGGAATGTAGATCACATATTTATCAAGTATCAAAAGAATAATATATGTTAATTTCATGCAACTATTTATTTACATAATTAAAAAATAAAAAGCATAATAAAGGGTGAAGTTTGAATATTTTCTATCACAAAAGTCCAAAAGTCTAAATTTACATCAGATATAGTAAGATCTCAAGTATTTATTTCATGTATAACCAATTCATATATGTTAAGAATATTTAATGCATAATATTTATTTTATAAACATAAATATTCTTAACCTAACTTCAAATTTTCTGAACGATGTTTTTTCTTACATTTCATACGATGAATGATATTTAGTTTTTTAAAAAAAATTATTCACAATAAAAGTATATTAGATAAAACAAAAGGAAATATGTTTCCTATGCTTGAGCACAGGCAAGCTGCCTGTGCTCAAGTTTGATCTTGGCCGTTGGATTAGCATCCAACGGCCAAGATCAAAAAAAAAAATTGAAAAGGGGAGCCGCCGGCGCCGCCGCCGCAGCGACGGCGGAGTGCGGTGCCCGGCCACAGCGACGGCCGGGGGGGGGGGGGCAGCGGGGTGGCGGGGATGGCGGGCGCGGGTGGCGGGCGGCGGGCGGGGTGGTCCGGGGGACGGGGGCGCGGCGCGGGGGGGACGGGGTTGGTCCGGGGGGGCGCGGCGGCGGCGGGGTGGCGGGGTTGGCGGGCGCGGCGTGGGTGGCGGGCAGGGTGGTCCGGGGGACGGGGGCGCGGCGCGGGGGACGGGGTTGGTCCGGGGGGCGCGGCCCGGCGGGGTGGCAGGGTTGGCGGGCGCGGCGCGGGTGGCGGGCGGGGTGGTCCGGGGGACGGGGGGCGTGGCGCGGGGGGACGGGGTTGGTCCGGGGGCGCGGCGCGGCGGGGTGGCGGGCGGGGCGCGGCGGTCGGGCGGGGGACGGGGGACGGGGGGGAGGGGGTGGCGCGGCGGGGCGGCTGGCCGGCAGGGGAAGCGGCGGGGCGGCTAGATCCGCCGCCCCGTCGCCGCCGGTGGTGGGGGGAGGGTGTCGCCGCGAGCGTCGGGTCGGCCGGCGGCGGCGGCGACGACGTCGGCCGGGGCGGCGGCGCGCCGCCCCAACTTTTTTTTTTATCCAGCCGTTGGATTTGAATCCAACGGCTGGATGGCTCAAGCACAGGTAACTTACCTGTGCTTGAGCACAGTAAAAACGGGCTCAAAACAAAATTTCAAATTTCTAATAATATATGAAAATTTCAAATTCAAATTTCAAACACCCAAAATTATATATTTAATTTTATTTTTTATTTTTATGGTCCAAAATTCCAAAAAAATCTTTTTTTCTCTTTAGGTAATCAATAATATAATTTTAGAGTCTATTTATCATTTATTAGTTTAATTTTATTTTTTTAATAAAAATTATAACTTTTATCCATTATGTGCTTTAATCAAAAAATAATAAAATTTAATCATAATTGATATGAAAGTTTTGGGAATGGCTATATATGATATAATTTTGCAAACTTGGCTATTTTTAAAAACAAAAAAATTTAAATTTAGAGTGCGCTATGTGGGGACTCCACTCTATGACGCGGTGAGTGGAGCCCGATTTCGAGTTTTAAACTATGCTCTTAAGAACTAAAATATCCATCGATTATATAGTCATGTCTTAAAACTTTACAATCTTATCTAAAGCTATTGTAAAGTTATGCATTTATATTATTTTTTAAACTATATTTTATAAAGAGATAATATTGCAGCATAAAAATGTTCAATTTTTTCAGGGGCTTCAAGTCGAGGCGAGCATGAAACATTACAACTGTGTCAAAAGCAGGCACAACTCTAATTAATTTTAGCTTCAAAAAGTTCAATCTCCTCTGAAATCAAGTTTTTATTAAGTGCTAAATCAAAGGTAAACCATTCTTACAAACCATCAAATAGAAAACACAATCATATCATTAAAAAAAAAAAAAAAGGAAACACAATGGGCCTTCAAGAAATTAAGAAAACCAAAGCCCATTCCCTTACATAACCAAATTTTGGCCCACTCAAAATAAAGATAGGATCGATATAATTTTGACAAGTCAACGCCGTGAACGGATTCGAGTGGGGGTGTCTGTCGGCGATGGCGACCGCCGGCGGCGACGCTTGGAGTCTCCTGGGAGCCACCGCCCTCGTCACCGGCGGCACCCGGGGCATTGGGTGGGTGCAACACTTCTCCTCCTCCTCCTCCTTTTCTTCTTCTTCTTTTTGCAACAACTTTTGAATGGGCGTTGTGCATGTTTTGAACTGTTTATCAACACTTGGTTATGCGGTGGTCAGGCGAGCAGTGGTGGAGGAGTTGGCCAAATTCGGAGCGTCGGTACACACTTGCTCTCGAAGCCAAGACGAGCTCGACCGATGCCTGCACGAGTGGAAAGGGTTGGGCTTTCGGGCCACCGGCTCTGTCTGCGACGTCACGTCGAGGGTGGACAGGGAGAGGCTCGTGGAGACCGTCTCTTCCATCTTCCATGGAAGCCTTAACATTCTTGTATGGTGTACTATATCTATGTTTTTTTTGTGTGTGTTTTTGAAGTATTGGTATGGGACTGATGTCAATGCTATCATGTTATGCGGTTCATGTGTTTGATGAATGTTCTTATTTTGGCTATTGTTTATAACATTTCTAAATTTGAAACTTGGGATAGTGATAATTGTCAGGAATGTCTATCTATGTTTTTGCAGTTTCTAGTTCTGTTGTTTATGCTACCGGACGAAGTGGTACGCCTGCTTTATGATTGTTCTTACTTGGATATTGTCGATAACACTTCCCGATTGAGTTTGGTTGATTGAAATTGGGGATGGTAGCATGATTGCATATCTATGTTTCTAACGCATGGAAAGATTGGTTGTAAACTAGTACTGTTATGAATGTTATCATACCGTGTGGTCCATGTGTTTGATAATTAATATTATTTGGGTATTGTTTATAACATTTTTGAATCGATTTTTGCTACTTTAAACTTAGGATAATGGTCATGATGGTATATCTACATTTTTACAGTGTCTAGTACCATGTTTATAACACTTTCAAATTGAGTTTGTTTATTTAATGCTTGGGATGGTGGTCATGATTGCATATTTATGTTAACGGTAGTAAACCAGTGCTGTTGTGATTTGTGAAGGCTATCATAGCATGTGTTTTCTATGTTTGATGATTGTTCTTATTTGGGTATACTTATAATATTTCTAAATTAATTTCATTTGATTGGAAGTTGGGATACTGGTCATGATTATATATTGATGTTTTTTACATTATCTAGTACTGTTGTGACTGCTATCATACCTTCTTGTTAATCTATCTGATGATTGTTCTTATTTGGGTATGTTAAAACATTTGTCAATTGTGTTGATCTGATCAAAACTTGGGATGGTCACCCTATTACTGTTGTGTTTCTGTGATTGTGCTATGTTTGATGACTTCTTATTTTTGGTATGTTTAGTTTGTAACACTTCTTAATTGAATCGATTGATTGAGACTTGGGATGGTGACCTTTTTCTATTATATGCCTATTGGAGGAATAAATGATTATGGGATTTTTTTGGACTAGATAAATAATGCCGGCACTAACATAAGAAAGCCTACTGTCGATTATACTGCCGAAGAATTCTCTCGGCTTATATCAACAAATTTGGAATCGGCCTACCACATATCCCAGCTTGCCCACCCTCTCCTTAAAGCGTCAGGAAATGGTAGCATTGTGTTTGTCTCATCTGTTGCTGGTGTGGTGGCTTTGCCTTCTGGAACTGTTTATGCAGCCACTAAAGGTTTTGTAACACTTTGCTTGTTGAAGTTGTTCAAGATGGTTTATTTGTCAAATGGGTAATCAACTTCTTGAGAGCATTCATTGTATCTTCTTGTCAGCTGCAATGAATCAGTTGACAAAGAACCTGGCCTGTGAGTGGGCAAAAGACAAGATACGAACAAATTCTGTTGCTCCATGGTACATCAAAACTTCACTGGTGGAACCTGTAAGTCGTATCCTATTTACTTTTTACTTTGATTTTTGTTTCTTTTGTTGATTATTTTAACATTGTGCGTTGTTTTATTAACTAAGGCTTTTCAATGGATGTTTTCAATGAGGTAAACTTGTTTATCCTCTTTCTTGTTCATGAAAACATGCACGTGTATTAAGTGTTTTTTAAACAGCTCTTACTAGTGTCTATGACAAGCAAGATACACAATTGTGGCAGGTCTTCCAATTGGAGGTTATCAAACTCCCGGGCAGACAGTAGTTGAAGTGGAAAAATCAACATAGCTCATGAAACATGTGTCATTGTGGGATGTGAAAAAAGTTTTAGCCTTAATTTTTTCTAAACAACAATAGGTCTCATAAGTTGTTCTCGTTATTAATTAGGTTTACGGCACGAGGTTCAACTTGAAAATCATCTCTTCCTTCACAGAGTACTTACTTGAAGTCTAGTACAAGGTCCCTGATGTGTGCTTCCAACTAGTGATGTTCCTGTCTGTACTAAATTTGGCCAATCCGTTGTGGTTGCACCTTCATAATGTAAAATTGAGATTCTCATTAAACTTGAGAATTAAGAGAAGGACCAAAGGAAGTATTGAAAGGCGTTTAGAACTATTGAATAGTTTTGTGCTGTGTATGACCAATTTGTTTCCTTAACACCAAATACTTTCTAAGTCATTTTTTTGAATGATCTCACTTGAAATGCGTGGGTTTTTCCTCCAGCTCCTGGCAAATGAAAAGTTTGTGGAGGATGTAATATCCAGAACTCCCTTTCGCCGGATTGGAGAGCCGAAGGAAGTTGCATCGGCTGTTGTATTCTTCTGCCTACCTGCTGCCTCTTATATCACTGGGCAAGTTATTTCAGTTGATGGAGGAATGACTGTAAATGGTTTCTACCCAACTCATGATTGAATTGTGACTTCATTGCAAAACCATTCTTATGCTACATCTTGATGGAGGAGCACTATTCATTATCATGAATGATGAAATGAATTGGCAATAGTAGTTCTATTCATGACTATTCCTTGCATGGGAATCTTATTAATTGTCATGTTATAGTAAAAATATTTTTGCTTTGAAAAAAATATTTTTCTTTTGTATATAAGTAGGGGTTGTTAAACAAGCAAGAGCCGAGCTCAATAGCGTGGATTGAACCTACAACTTCCAAGTTTTGGATTTGAAGACTTTCCATTTACGTTGTCCTACTATTTTGTTGGATTTGAAGACTTCCCATTTATGTTGTTTTATTATTTTGTTTTTATGTTGTATATAAATAAATATAATTAATTATAATTAAATTTATTAGTGTATATATATATATATAATGAATATCTTAGTATGGGCAAATAATGTTTTTATCTCAAATTTTAATCTGGATTGTTCGATTACATGACAACTTAAATTTGATAAAAAAAATAAAAAATAAAAAATAAAATACCTTTTTTATTATCGTTATTTAGTAAGTAGTTAATAATAATATTTATTTATAATTTTAAATATATTTTGAGTATATATGTGATATTATATATATAATTATATTATTTTATTGAGTCAAATTACGAGTTTAGTTTGAGTTATAATTGAGTCGAATTAAATCAAATATTGTCTTGATCAAATTTAACTCGTAAGATTTGAATTTGAGTTTGAGTATTTAAATATTAAATTTGGAGTAGAACTGAATCAAATCAAACTGAACATGAAATATTTATGGGCTTACTAGTTCAATTAATAGCCTTGTGTACAAGTTATTTGCTTATATTAAGTATTCCATGACGTGTATGCGGATATAACGAAATGGAAAGATACATGTCCCTGAGAGAAAAAAAAAAAGGTTATTTATTAGTTGAGAGAAAAAGAAGATCGCCTTGCAAAAGGACATCTGTCCTCGCAATGTCGTACAAGTGGCATACAAGCGGCCCAGTGGGCCAAGGGAAAATCTAACTCAGAGTTGGAAGTGGGCCAGGTACAGCTCAAATGGGCCTAACTTCCCCCACCTACAGTCCATGTCAATGATATTGAAATCCGGTCCACATCAACTTTTCATTATTTTTGGTTGTAGGGGCCCGCACGGGATGGTGAGCGCCGGCCAATCGGGACATTCCGATACATACCGGGCTGGTCCGGGAAGCCACCAGTTGTCCCCCTGATAATGAGGGTCAATCGCAACCCACCAAGTGTTGGTAGGGTTGGGCAGGGACGTTTAATTATTAAGTCTGATCGAAGTCTAAATTACATGTAATTAAATTTAACTAATTAAATTTAATATAATAAAAATAAATTAAATATAAATATTTTTTATTTGATTGAGAGTCCGATATTTTATATTAATAGCATAATACTTTTAACATTTGCGAGGTTAATATTATGTTTTATAAAAAAATTTAAATTATGATTATATTAAAATTAATTAAATTTATATGTGAAATTGATATTTTATATCTACAATAACCCAAAATGACTTACGTAAAAAGAAGATAAAAGTCATCCTTACATTTAAGAATTTAGAACAATACATTCACATCAACAAGTATACTAAATCACTTATTATATTATAGTTAGAATTCTCTCAATTAGTATCATAATTTACTAAATTTTTCAAATTTAGCTCATATACATTTTTGAGTCAAACAAAAAAATCAATATATAGAAGTTTTAAAGCGATCTTTGACGTTAAAATGTAGCCCAATATTATATATACTTTAAAGACAAAATATTTTGTTAGTTGATTCTTTATCCAATAGTGCTCACCTACATAAAAAAATATACAAAAGAGTTAATTAATTATAAAAATATTAAATAGATAGAAATTAAATATAGCATTCTCACGTACTCATTATAGACATAATGATGTTAGAATACTATCCCCATCAACATAATTATCAAAATTTTCTCATTTTTCAATATTTATGGTTATAAATAAATTTAATGACAAACTTCGTTATATCTCTGCAAGTAAAAAATATAGTAGCAATAGAAGAACATGTGTTAAAAAATATATCAAAAATAAAAAATGCATAGATATAAAATATAAATTACCTTTATATTTACTCTTTAACTAATTTTAGGCACATATGAAAACTTCTAAGTATTTTTGGGCTTAAATTGTTTCTAGTTGAGCTAAATATTTATTCTTTAATACTAAATATCGATTCATAGGCTACGACTAACATATGAATGACTAAAACATCTTGAACAATTTTTTCAAAATAAAATATTTTATTATTTTAATCTCCATCACTATGATATATCAAACTACTTCATCCACAAAAGAAATAGTTAATTCATTTAAATAATTCTCTAAATCAGTTCATATTAACTCGATTGATGAATATTTTATAATCAATTTACTTATTATTTATAATCTCCTATTTAAGTCTCTAATAAGATGAACACTTGATAAACTTTTATTTAAATAGAGGGCTTGTTTGACATACATCTAGCCATAGATTTTACATCAATCTTATTTTTTGAATTTTGACATTGTAATATAATATTTATTTATTCAAATATTTTTTTAAAAAATGATTTTATTTTTTTTCTAATTGACATAAGAGAAATTTAAGAAAAATAAAAGAGATAACGATTATATAAATGGGATATTAGTTGTTTGTGAGAAAAAATAATATTTATAATATAAAATAATTAAATAATTAAATAAATATGAGATAAAAATAAAATTATATATTGACCAAATTTTAAATGTGTCTAAATATGACTGACTTGATCGAAGGAAATTGACCATGAGACAAACATGATCAATGCGTTCTCTGATATTTAATTGACCGTTGCCCACCCTTATTCCCTTAGCACGACATCTTGTAGTCCGAAACATTAATTACTCGTTAATTCTATTTATATTATTTTACTATTAGCACTTTATATCTTTGGTTTTACAAAAAGAAAACTATACTACGAATCATCCATCGTAATGAAGGTTAGACATAAAAACAAGTCACACTTGGATTCAATTTTAGACTACTTGGGTTCAACGTTTCTCCGGAGAACTTTGTCGACGCTACTCTGCGTTCCATTGATTGCTCGCTTGTTATGTAATACAGTAGTCAACATGAGAGCAGCAAGCCATTATATTATAACCAATGTTGATACAAAATTTCATGAATTAACAACACAAACCAACTAAAACATTCAATACACATGTATTCATGGAAACTTGTGAATTGATCTTTTCGTTTTTTTTAAAACAAAAGGTGAGCAACATGATTTTGTTATGTTCATCAAATGCTTGAACGGTTGACACGTGGTAGAGGCTAGTAGCGACGGCTAACCAGTTCAACGAACTGCAACGTGTTGGGACAAGAGGAAGCTCTGCCGAAACGGGCAAAAACACTTAGGCAAAGGCCGACACGGGGAGTCGTGCGTGTTACCTAAAGTTCACGTTCGCATGCCTACCATCTCCTCCACGTGCTCTACCATGCCTTTTTTATATACAATGCCTATTATTAAAAATAAAATTCTCAAGCACTCAAAATAATCAAGTGAGGTGCATGAACGATAACCATGTTTAATATTTTTATTAAAATTAATTGTATTGAATTTAAACTTTAAATTAAATTGGGTAGTTGAGGTTTTATGTACTTATTCTCAATTAAAAACTTTTAAAATAATAATTTCATATCAAATATTTATTTTAGAGCATAAAATAGTTAATGGTGGTGAATTATCCATTTTAAATTCGATAAATTATCAATTCTAAATTAAATATTTTTAAATCTTTAAATTATGACAATAAAAATAATAATTTACCATAAAATTTTACAATAGGCTATATAGTTTTGAGTGAGCAAATTATTTTCTGGTAAATATTGTCAATGGCAATTATAAATTTAATAATAAATAAATATTATTAGTCATGTATACCTTTTTTTTATTAGGTCTTGTAATGATGCTTACTTAAAATTTAATTTTTTTTTAATAATAAAAAATTTTCAAAGAAACAAACTAAATTAAGCACGACGAAATTACGAGTTCAAAAACATTAAAAAAGTGTGTGGCTTTACGTTCCCGCCACCACGTCTCTCTCTACGTGCCCACACCACACGCGCCGGATGACGTGTCGCCACCACAGATTCGGGCCCACCCCCCGCGTTGAATCCCATTAGGAGAAACCACGCGTGTCGCACGAGAGCCGGCCTCCGAAACGAAGATCAACGGTTCAGATCGAACCGGCCTGTCCGCAAGGCCCGGGCAGCCCGTCTTCCCCACTCTATACAAACCCAACCCGCGCTCTCGCGCTTCGTCGGAGATTGAAGCGTCTTCCATGGCAGAGGTCTGCTGCGATTCGCCGCCGGCGTCGAGGGCCGCTCGCCGGCGCCGGATGGAGCTCCGTCGGGATAGGGTCGTTGCCGGGACCTCCTTGGAGGAGGAGGGTAAGCGGAGGAAGGTGGCGCCGGCGCCGGCGTGGGAGTGCGAAAAGACAGTGGAGAGGTCGGCGGGTCGGGTGGAGGAGGCGGCGGGTTGGGTGCCGAGGTACGGCGTGACGTCGTTCATCGGACGGAGGCGGGATATGGAGGATGCGGTGGCGGTGCGGCTTGGGTTTTGTCGACGGCGGGGCGGGGTGCACTTCTTCGGCGTCTTCGACGGCCATGGATGCTCTCATGTAATGATCTGAGGTTTTCGGAAATCGGTGAAAAGTTTCGATCTTTTTGTGGTTGTTTTTTTCTGATTTGTGGGTTTGTGTCGGGTTTTTGGATCAGGTTGCGGTGTCTTGCAAGGACGAGATGTGCGGTCTCGTGGGGGAGGAGATGCAGGGGGCCGCCGGGGAGGACTGGGAAGGGGTGATGGAGAGGAGCTTCGCGAGGATGGACGAGATCGTGGCGGCGGCGGACAAGGACGACGGCGCGCGCTGCCGGTGCGAGCTCCAGTCGCCGCTCTGCGACGCCGTCGGGTCAACCGCCGTGGTGGCCGTCGTCACCCCGGACGAGATCGTTGTCGGCAACTGTGGCGACTCCCGCGCCGTGCTTTGCCGCGGCGGGAAGGCCGTCCCCCTTTCCTCCGATCACAAGGTCTGTGCGACGCTAAACTCGAAAAAATGCAACCTTTCCCATCAAAAAACCAAGAAAACTCGAAAAACTCAAATCGTTGTTGTTGTGTTCAAAACAGCCGGATCGACCAGATGAGCTGCAACGAATCGAAGAAGCCGGCGGACGGGTCATATACTGGAACGGCGCCAGAGTTTTGGGCGTGCTAGCCATGTCACGAGCTATAGGTAGGCAAAAAAATGAATTCAATCTGATATCATTGACGACATTGATATGAAACTGAAGATACTGATATTCCATTGCAAATTTCGATGTACAGGGAACAACTACTTGAAGCCGTATGTAAGCGCGGTGCCGCAGGTGACGGTGACGGCGAGGTCGGAGGATGACGAGTGCTTGATCCTGGCCAGCGACGGGCTGTGGGATGTGGTGCCCAACGACACCGCCTGCGAGGTTGCTCGGATGTGCCTCAGATCGCAGTCGGAGTCGGAGTGCGGCGCCGGCGACAAAGGTTGCCGGGATGCGGCGATGTTGCTGACCAAGTTGGCGTTGGCGAGGCAGAGCCAGGACAACGTGAGCGTGGTGGTGATCGACCTCAAGAGGAACAAGTTGCAGCAGTAGTCGATATAAAATGAACTCAAACCATCCTCATTCTCTTCCAAAGGAAGAAAAGAGTCTGAATTACGATTGGATTGGACATGGAGATCTTCTTAAGAATCGATGTTCTTGGTTCAATTAGCTTGGAGTGGAGTGTAGTCTGTGTATTTGGTGGAATAAATTTGGTTGAAAAAATTCCATGTAAATGTGTTTTATGGAAATCGAGTATGTTGTGTTTGATCAGCAGAAGCACATCTGGCAGACGCCAGTTTTCATGCTAAATGGTATCTATCGAACTTTGATTCCAACGAACAAGTGTATGTGAATGAAATTATGCATAGAGGAGCTAAATTCTTGACGAGTGGAACATTTTGAGCTTATTTGAGTTCTATGAGGTTCTGTTATCGACATCAAGTAAAACAATGTATTAATTCTATCTGCTGCAAAACCATCTTCACCTACGGTACTGAAAATCATAGGAACTACATCGACATTCCTTAAGGAGGAAAAAAAGGTCCCAAGTAAAACTATTGTTCCATGCCTACAAACCATGAAAACTTCTTTTTTGTGGGACTGTTCCAAGCACATTAAAAGCTATCCTAGAAACGCATGCCACGCTTGGTCTGTAGCAGCAGTATAAGTGGCCAAACTATCTCAACTTGTTGGAAGCCTCGTGGAGTCTGTCACAGAATATGAATTAGCAGTTTCTTGCTGCATGTAAGGAAATGCAGTGCATGTGAGATTGGATGCTACTTGAATTATGAATCGAATACCTCTACGATGAAGCAAGCCCATTTATGGTCAGACCGCGTTTCCATGACACCTTCAAGTATAATTAGCTTCAATCGCCTAATGACTTGGGCAATCTCTAAAAAAAGGCTTTGTTCTTCGCATAGAACCTGCAAAGAGAAAAAAAATGAGACAAGATTGTACAAAAATAAGATGCTGAAATTTGGAGTTGGAGAAGAAGAAAACCTCCACAAGAATGTGCTCAGGGTGATCCAGGTTTCCCACTGTTATAGGGAAGAACTCAGGCTGACTTCTCTGAGCAAAACCACCCCGGTTTGAATCACTTGGAGGTGCCTTGTTTAAGTTCTCATCGTGAACCTGGTAATCAGTAAAAAGAACAGCTAAATGAATTATTTGCAACACAGCCATTTTTTTCAAATGAACAATGGGAACTAGTCCCTCTGACAAGCCAATTACAACCCAAATAAATGTTATTTCACCCAACATTATCCATAAATAAGCAATTCTCTTTCTTTGTATCTTCATGTATCTAATTCGTTGGCTCTCAGCTGCTTTCTCTATTATCAAAATCTTCATGTATATATAATACCTCCTTTGATTGCCGACATTTGCTCAATTTTTCAGCTTGGCTGGTAACTCTTCGCAAGAAGTGCATATGATTTGCAGCACGTTCCAAGAGCGCATCAATACTACACTGCAAAAAGAAAAATCACAAACAAAATAAGTTATACGAATGCCCAGAAACTAATTGTGTAGACCAGAAATTGATTACATGAAATGCACAAACCCACACCTTTTCCCCACCAGGGACAATCTCACGAAGCTCCTTAATACGATCTTGGATCATCTGTCTGTCCCTAGGACGTTGTTTATGAACATCAGCTTTCCTTCCCTTTCTTCCATCAGGTTTTCTCGACTTGGGGCACTTTCCAGATGTTGAATGCCCCATATCAAATTTGTGAGCTTCTCCATTGACCACCGTGCTGGCATTTTCCTCCGAAAAGTCATACGGACAGCTGACAAGTGGGGCTTCACTCACAGCACAGAAATATTCAGCTGCCACATTACTCTGCCGAGTAAGGCTATTGATCTCTGACGATTGATGGTCACATTCACTTTCCATCAACCTTGATTTAGCAATTTTCCTTTCGGGCTTTGGTGGTGTGTTCTCATCAGTTAAGGTAAATGAGATGTCATCCTCAGAAGAGCTATCTGTATTGGCCACACTTGCAACCAAAACGGGCTCGACAGTGCTAGCTTCAGCAAAATATTCCTCAAGAAATGGATCTATTATCTGAAAATCAGGTTGCAAGAAACCTCCTACTTCACTCATCTGGCTTTTTTCTGTCCACAGAAGCGATTCATCTTCTGCCTCAGTGGCGGGTGCAAATACAGCTTGAAGTTCTGCCTCCATGTCAAAGCTTAGGGGACAGTCAATAACCCGGTCATCCATAATCTCTCCACCTCTATCATCATGCGGTTGCTCCACAGCATCCCAAGGAGAACTAGTATTATTGGCAAAAATGGCACCGTCCTTGTTACTTTCTTGCTCTTGATAACCCTCCCATGGGTGGGTCATGGCTGAGAACTCATCAAACGGCTGATGGTAGATGATTTCACACTCGGATGTTGAAAACTTGCAAACAGATGTATCATCAATAGTCTCGTTACCAATCCCCAAGTCCATTGAATGATCATCATAAGTTGGATTAACTCCACGTACATCTACATCATAAGTACACTCTTGTGATTGCTTTATGTCAAAACCATAAACTGGAAACATGCTAGCCATCACAGGCATTGCATGAGAAGATGCATCATTCATCAACACTTTGGTCTGGTTCATGTCAGGCAAGCCACTGAACATTGACGTCAACGAAAATTGACGATCTTGAAAGTCTTCTAGCAACATGAACAAGTTCTTGACATGACCTACCACCACGGGATCTGGCGACATCTATGACCACAAGATTCCCCACAACAGACATATGGTTAAAAATCGAATTTTACCCAAACAAGTATGCCAAAAAAGAGTTAAATTCATTTCTGCAATAAATACTACTAACCACATCTAGCGAACCAAGCTGCACAACTCCATGTGGAAATATAGGGACAAGTAAAACGGTCTGTAAAGCAATTCAAGAAGTATCAATCACCATACGTACCAGCCTAATAGAATAAGGATAAGGTTCAGTTTATATTCTCACCTTGATCCCTGTTCCAAAATGAAGGTGCCAAGTACCCACATACTGTATAAAAACAATTAACATGGTTAGTAAAAGGATTCACACGATTAATAATTATACAGTAGTGAATAGACGACACTAACATTTTCCTCAGAGATAACATTGTCCAAAAAATCCAGGAGTACGCCCCCGTAGAAGCTACTGTACCAACAATCCTACATAAACAAACAGATACGATTACAAGGTTGTGTCTAAGTAAGCAACATATACTTAAAATTTACGTTCATCTTGTATACTTTAATAACTCAGTAGCCCAGGATGCTAACTCTATCTCTCTTCCACCTACTCCAGAGCACACCCACCATTATGTTTGGGTGCACAAATTGCAAATCACCCGATCAACCTTACTGGATTGACATGCCTAAATCAAAATTTAAACAACCATAACAGCAATGGTATATGTACAGAAAACATCATGAAATTCAGATTGCACTTACCCTTCACCATATGTGTGCAAACAGCCTGACATGAGCTCCATAGAATTTTTTGATAGCGATGCTCCAGTGTGGGAATTTGGGTACTCCCAGAAACCATCAGCCCAGGATAATATCCTAGGGAAAGAAGGAAGCTATCAGAAGACCGTTCACGAAGTGTCCTTTACTGGAGACTATGACATATGCTGTAAACTAGTCTGTCAAATTCAATGATTCAAATATTGTTGAATTCTTTGTGCTAGTACAAAGCTCAGCCCCAAAGATTATCTTTCTTTTTACATTAAATAAACTTCAAGCTCAACAAGAAATGTATTAGGCAAAGATATTTTTGACACCCTGAAATCTCTCTTGCGCAAATTATTGGATTCACAAGAATCAATAAAATTTGAAGACTATATTTTCTCCTTGCAACGTGAAAAAATGTAATATTCAGCAGAAACGACTTCAAAAAGAGCAATTCAATCGAAAAAAAATAACATATTTTTATGGGACAAATATCCATCAATAAGAGGCCCTTCTTTAGACTTCAGATAACAAAGACAAGATAACATCAACCCATTAACATAAGTACTATAATTCTTGCAAATTCGTAAACAATACCACAAAATTAACAAATCAGGGCACTATCATCAGAAAACCTACAAAAATGCAATCAAAACACAAACTTACATGCTAGATCCATCCTCAATGAGCCTCCAAAAGACTGCATAATTCCAGCGAGTATCATCACAGACACTCTTCAACAGCTGCTTCACGGAGACAGCAGTTCCCATGCTACTATATGTCCACTATAAAAAGGTAAAAGTTGAAGCAAAATCCCTACAACTACAACCACTCTACTAGCTCCCTCTGTATGAGCTTCGTCCAGCTTGCTTTATGCGCAGACCAGCCCGACGTCTAAGGGACGGATAAGTGGAACGGAGCAGTAAAGTAAGCATTATTTTTTCTTCACCTCCTTGCCAAAACGATATCTTGATCGCTACCACTTATATGCAAAACTGAAGAAAGCTTAAAACGGAGATGAGTTCGCTGCTAAAATGTCTGAACTAGCTTTATCCATGACTTGTTCTTTTAAATAAAAGTCCCAATTACACTCCGAAAACTCCAAGAGCAGAACACGAAACAGATCGTAAGCGATCATTTCAAGTTTTCAACAAGAAGAGCTACTCCTCGACTCCATCTGCACAAGCAATCACCACAACAACAACAAACTGTCAATACAGCTCAATTTCTCAACTCCGTATGCCAAAAAAACATCAGAAAACGAATTATAATAATTCCTACGTGAGCAAGCTAAAAGTGATCATAATAATTCCACACCCATACCCAGAAACTACCCAGATATTTGGCGGGAAATTCGATCAAAAACTGTAAATTTTGATCGAAAAAGAGTAAGTTGGAGAGATCGGATGGGGGCTTGGAGATGGGAAAGAGGTCTGACCAACTTTAAATAGACAACGCTCTTGAGTGGGGGTGACGTCATTGGAGTAAAGTGAATGTCTACGTGAATCTTTTCCCGGAAAATGAGGGGCCCACCCTGTATCTTACCGCTCTCAAACCTTCTGACGTGTGTACTTTTTGCTCTTTTTGAAAAAGAATTAATGCTTTTTTTAAACCAAAAAGAATTATAACTTGTACGGCTGCCAAACGATTCATCTGAGTGCCGGTAACTTTAAGTTGATTTGAGTTAAAATGAGTTTTAAATATATATATATATATATATATTTAAAATTAATTAAATTTAAATTTAAATTTAAATATATTTAAATTATTTATTTTTTATAAATTTAAAATTTATTCAATTATAAAGTCGAAAGTAATTCATTGGTTCATTCAATTAATAGCCTGATTGATTTGTTATTCATCTTTTTGAGATTTCATATTAATCCCTAAAAAGTTAATTATTATAATTCTGAAATAGAATATAAATAATACTTTTTAAATTATAATTGAAAAAAAATCTAATTATAAGCTAGTTATGACATATTAAATGATATTCAAAAACAATTAACTATAATTTGGTTAATTTTTAACTATTGTTCTTCTTTCTTACCAGAAAATAAAATCTAATTTGATAATCTGTGGTTTGAGTCTTATTCGATAGGCTCTAGCTTTGGGCTCGGCTCATCAGGTTGCTCACTGGACGAGCTGAGCTCGGGCAAAATCAAAACTAATTACCGTCTCAAATCAGTTCATCTAAAGTCATGGTATATTATGTTGAAATAAAATTATGCCATGTTTGTGAAATATTAATACATGACTATGCTTTTACCATTTACTATTTGAGTGAAAAGGTTCGTGAAATCAAAGCTCTGAGAAGAGCTCCATGGTTTCTTTTTTATTATGTTAGTTTGTCGACGGGTATTGCATCCGTCAGAAGCGGACGGCATCGCCATGACCGATCATCAATGTTCAGCCAGTAAATAAGTCGAGTTGAGCAGATTATGAATGTTTTTTAATTTAATATATTTTTTTGTAAGTATTTTTTAACTTATTTGAGTATTAGACGAACTTTTAATTTATTATAGGTCGAGCAACTCGTCTAAAATTCATAGAATTTAAGTTTGGATTGTGATAGGCTCATTATATTTTCAAACCGAGTAAATGTTTGTCTTTGGCTCATGCTCCACTTAAATAAAATCAAAATTTTTTTTCTATTATTATATAAATTTAATATGACCTCAATAATATTAATGAGCCGAGTCGAACCGAGTATTTTTTGAGTTTAAACACATTAAACTTGAATTTTGAGCCAAGTCAAGCCGAATACTTTTTAACTCTAGCTTTGTTCGTTATTCAACAAACTATCTATTTCGAGCCGAATATTTTTTCGAGCCCAAAATGAACGAGTACGAGTTTAAGTCGAATCGAGCCGGATATAAAATACTTGCAAGCGGGTTTAACTTATTTACAGCTTGGTTAGACTCACCTAAAATAAGCTTAGCTTGTCTTACCATCCCTATTATGATTCTACGAATTAAAGTTCTAAGAGATTATAATTTATTAAGCAAAAACAGCATTCATTAAACAGTGTGCATGCTTACTTTATTCCCGCTATATGAAAATTATGAGTGACTACCCATTAACCAACCACCTATTTCATCTGGAATCTTGCGCTTGGAAACATCTTGCCGATGTCGGTCAAGAGCCGCGGCGCACCACCATATTCGGCCGTCGTCCTCCACTTTCACTTGCTCCAAACGAAGTGACGAGATTCCAACTTCATACAATCTTTTTTAATGGCGGTTTGCATCACCTCTGGTAGCCCACCATGGAAACAAAAGTGGTAAGAAAACGAAAAGGGTTGGTGCAGAGTTGCCGTCACTTGAATCCTATTAACGTTTTTATGTCTTACATCACTCTCATCATTTGTAATGCAGAGTACCTGCCCTGTTCTTGAGCTCTCTCCTTGTCTTCTCCATTTCTATCCGTCGTCGCTTCGCTGCATCTCTTTTTCTTCAATGCAAGAGTATAAAACTATGTTTGTTGGTCATGTCAAGATTCAAGAAGGCAGCCCAAGATGCTATAAACTAAGTTGTCAGGGTTTTTCAACTTGCCCAAGAGGCCAAATTGGTGAAATTTATAAACAACCCATAACTTCATTGAGAGGTTTAACTCTGTCTGTGATTCCCGTCTCTTCGAGTGTTTGTTTATTGTATGTTTGGATCGAGTCATTTTCAACTTGGTGAAGATATGTGAAGATATTTGATTTTCAGATGGCAATAAGCACAAAGTTGTCGAAGGTGGCTAGAAAGTTGAAGCCATTCATATTTAAGATAGTATGATCATCATCTTATATGTATTATTCAAGAGAACAATGTCACAGAGCGAGACGATTCGCCCCAAAGTCCCTACCTTTGTGTCATTTCCGAGTCAGATTGATGTGAAGTGGAACAACTTGGAAGTTCAGAAATGCTAGCAATTTGATTTGCTGAGAAACAAAGGAAAATGCATATTAGGCACAAAAATGTATTAATTAATGTGCACTGGATATTTAAAATGGATTTCTGTTCAGCGTTCATTGATCCAATAATTATGATCCTCCAAGGAGATATTAGGAACAGGAAGTGTTCTTGCAAGTTATAATCCAGTGGCTAATTGCCCAATTATACCTGTTGTATTATGTATATAAGTATATACTCAGAAAGTACGTATGCTTTGATAATATAATGGGATGGCATATACAAATAACCACAGGGCCATAAGCTACTCCTTCCATGGGGTCAACTATTCGCATCTTCAACGAATTAGTACCTGACCATCCACGATGCTTGCTTGATCACTTGGATCATTAAGTTCTAGCAAGAAACCTGAACCTAATATATTAAAACATACCCATCATTATATATATTAGTATAAAACAATTTGATCAGTTCAATATTTTACCTGTTCAAGGCACAAAAATATACTAATAAAGTTGACAGCCAGTGCAAATAGAATCAAGCCGATTCTATACACTGCATCTAGCAGATATTCGACTAGATTCCAATAGTTATAATATACACCTAGTTCTATGGTAAACGCATGCATAATTAAACAAACAGCAAGTGCTTGCTTCTAGTCAGCTACCAGCATGCACGCATGCATAATTAAACAAACAGCGAGTACTTGCTTCTAGTCAGCTACCAGCATGCAGCGGTTTCGATTTCACGCAAGCTTTGCAAATTCTTGACATTGGCAAGCGCTTTCTCTATCATTTGCCAAGTCGTTCTCTTGGACGGCATAAATAAATAAAGAAAAGCAGAGACGATACAGGCATGGAAGAGCCAACGGTGTGACATCATGATGAAGTTCACTCACGCCGTGGCCGAAAGCTTGCTGGTATCATGGCGACACTTGAGAGAATAGGCCATGAAAATAGAAGGCTTTTTCTATTGAATAGTTTACTGACTTGGGTTTTATCAAATTAAGGCACAAGAGAGAGTAATCAACTGCGGTAGTTAACCATCGTTTTTATAATGAAGTAGTGAAGACATGATTTTTCATGAACATTTTCACGGACCCAGATGATAAAGATGTTTTTTTTCCAAGGTAGATGATAAAGATGTTTAGAGAGTCAAATATGCCTTTGCAATGGCACATGGGGCAAAGAGAGCAGTAGCTTCTGGTTCGAGTTGACTAATTGCACTTTGTCATCTTAATGCAAAAAAAAACCAAGTCAACACCCTACTTTCTGAAAATTTCTATAGAAATGACATCAATCATTTCTAATGTTTCAAAACAGTGAATAAGATATTAGGAACATAAAATAAATGTTAGAATGCACAATTGGGCAAAGTTGTAACATTTGATAACTCATTAAGGGCATTTGAATCCTTGATAAATAGAAGCTCAAAGATGGTATTGGTGGAATGAATAGTGAACCTCATCACACCTCAGAAAGTTACTCATCAAACGCCGCAGTTTATAATATTGCACTACACTCTCAAGTTATGACACCAAATGTAATATTACTCATAATCATAGCTAGCCCCAAAGCAAATATTGCTGTAATCGATGTTGAATGGTTGAACCATAAATACTTTAATTTAGAGTTAGTCCATTCGATGAGGGGGAAAAAGCAGGAATTTCATTGCCTTAAAAGAAATTCATAGCCATTGAACATAAATTTGGCGTCTGTTAAACCAACTTACATTAATGGTTGAACAGCTACATAAAAACATGCATTGAAAGAAGGAATATTTAGTCGTATGTATAAATATAAATTCTGGCGAATCCATATGGAATTTGATAAACCAGTTTCATGGGTGGGAGATTGATAGCACCTTTGGAAGTCTACTCAAGGTTACTTATTCTGGATGCTGGATAACTGATCCTGCATAATATGACCAACATCAAAATTGTATAAAATTGATGCAGAAATATGGTTCTCCAGTCTTGTTATCCACTCCCAATTGTAATAAAGGCCAACTAAATTAGGACAAGAAGAATATATAAGAACATATTTGGTGGGAGGTCAGACAGCCGTTCCCCCTACAACAAAAGACATGAAAAAGTAAATAAGAGAATCAATGCATTAAAAAATAGATAAATGCTCAATGATGAATTTGAGTGATCACTTATTTTGAGGAAAATAAAACCTCTAATTCCAAGTGGTTAATATGTTCAAACAAAATGTTAAAAATGTGGAACTACTTCGCTAATAAAAGATTGAGTTCCAAACTCACTACACATGTAGGGATAGTGCTTACAGTAACTTATCCCTCTTTCTCGCTTTTAGAAATATTCCAATCTCATTTTAAAAAATGCAACATGACTTGATTCATATATATTCTTTCATTTCTAACCAAACACCAAAACAACATTTAAGAAGAAAAGGAACATCATCCACCAATTGTTAACACTAAATACGAAAATAGCGAATAAGACGGAACACTCACCAATCAGATAAGTTTAGTTCAATACGGCAAGTAAAAAAATGTGATGATCAAGTCCAAAATTTTCAGCTAAATGCTTGGTACTTCTGCATCATCATAGGGACTCCTGGAGATGATAACAACTGCTCTGAACTTGGTGAAGCCCTTACTTGATGATCACTGATGCCTGAACTGGGGATAGCTTGTCTGCTAGTCTCTCTGGCACTATTTGTGTCCGTTTTAGAGTTTCCAGCATCCATCAGTGCTCGTACCTGATGGAAGATGTATTATAAATACTATAGACAAAAAAGAGTGAAAATCAAGTAATAAAAAACAATATCACCAAAATATAACATCCACTATACCATCTCAAGCCTTTTTGGTGAGCTTCACTTGATGAAAACTGCAGATTTTACATAATGGAAGAACTGTGACTACAAGCTTACACCAGATTTCTATTTAAGCATAAAGTATAGAAACAACACCATACATGAGTCTTCTGGTGTTTCCGTTCCTCGGTGTAAACCCTGGAATATGCAATTTCCAGTTCTTCTCTGCACTTGCAAGTAGCCAACAAATGGTTAAGTGTGATGCCAAAATCATAAAATAGACAAATAACTAAAATATCCTCCACATGCACGCTACAATTTATTACTCATAACATGAGAAAATAAGATAGGTCCTCAAACCTAGATGCAGCAGCAAATCCTTGGATTCCAACATTGAGGATTTTCTGTGCTTTGCCAGACTGCAGGCAACAGTAGTGACCTGCAGTTGAAGGGCAAGCTATAACAACTCAAATAAGACTAAAGCATAATGCAGATGCATTTACGTTGTATGCAGATAAAAACTATAAATAATCGTGATAAATGCCAGTGAAACGTTTGACTTGGACAAACAAAGAAAATTGTAAACAAACACTTGTATCTGTCACACCTTAAGTACTTTTTAAGCTTAAAAAGAAGTAACAAAGACATTGAATTTGGGGAAAACATCCGCTTTTTGAATTTGCAAGGAGAACGTTAACCTCATTTATGCTCCTCAATATTAACACTATTCAACCCACGCCTTTTTAACTAAAAAGGCAATATAAGTCCTACTCAATCATTTAAAATTAACCCTATTTATGCTCCTCAACTTTCTTCTTCAGAGTCTATCTCATAAAAAAGATCTATGAATACAATTTTCCATATTTTCATTTCTAATAAATGGTTTTAGTGTCTACGTTTCTGCTCCGCCTTGTTGCGCCAGTCTTTGCTACAAGGCTGTACCAATTCTTCTTGGCTGTTTGCCACGTTGCATTCTACAACTTTCATGGATTGGTGTTCTAAAAAACTGTATAACTTGCAAATTTTATAGAACTTCCCATCAACACAAATTCAGCTTCATACTTGCCTAGAGCCAACCAAGTCACAAAATTAGCTAGATCAATACTCGGGACAACAAGGTCATAAACTGAAGCACAGCTCTTCAACAGAAATTCATATCATTAGATGAGATTTAAACGTCAATGAACTATAAAATTTCTGCTGCTTAAGAACATTACTAGACCATGCTCTTAGCATTAAGTTCAAGAAAATTACTAGAAAGTTTTAACACTTGAGCACTTTAAAGTTTGAAAATCCATGAAATATGCTCTAAAAGAAGTTCATAAAACACTAGGAATATTGACACTTACTGAATCAATAAAGTCATCTGCCACCTCATAGAGAATATCTACAACTTCAGGATCTAATTTTCCTCGTGGATCAATCTACGAGGAAAGCAAAAACAACAACTATTATACCAGAAACACACATCACAAACCATAAAATGTGAAGGCATAAAGAGTAAAAAGACATCATTGCCAGAACCAAGCAAGCAGGGTTAACAATACGTCCATCCCTCCCAATCGTGGGCCCTTTATATCTTTAGACTAATTCTCATGTGTTTTTTACTCATTTCCACCTTTCTTTCATACATCAAACAAACGCATCTATCCTAAGTCCTAACATCCACCTTTAAGATAGACTTACTTTGCCATTTCACATTACTTACGGTCATTTCAAAGGAAAGTAACCTCAGATTTCATTATAATCCTGAAAATGGTCTCCCAGATAAGGTGTCACCATGATTTAAAATAAAAAAAATCATAAAACCCAGCAAGATTTCTCTATCTCAGTTAACCAGATCTCTGGAGCCATCAGTTCCAGCTAAACTTTCCCAGTTCTCTAAAAAAAGTAGTTCTGTGAAATGCATTCCAACTGGATTCTCAACTTTATTCCAACTTTCAAAGGTACCATTTTTCTGTTCATTTGGCTCTTCATCTCCTTATGCATGCCTAGGAGTTAGTAAGAAATAGGCAACATGTACTTGATCCTTTATTATTATTATCATTATTTTTAGCATTATTATCAATTCTCACAACATAAACACATAATTTTGATCTACAAGGAGTCTAGGATTAAAAACATGTCTAGCTGGACTTTTCTTGCCATTTAGAAAAAAACGCATATATTATTCTACAGTGAGGGAATGGAGTATACACCTGAGATACCAGATCTTGTATTTTCCTCTTTCCCAGAAGTTGATTCCCCACTTCTGTTACTTGGCTACCACTTCCTCCAGGTGTCCCTGGACCAGAACCAGGACTCCCAATCTGAGAACCTACCAGACTTGCAGAAATATGAGCATTGGCACCCAGTGCCCTCGGAGACTGCTGCTGTTGTTGCTGTGATAGAATCTGCGATTGCTGATGTATCGACTGTTGTGAACTTATCTGCTGATGAACTAGAGCTATCTGTTGTGGGGTTAAGGCTATTGACTTCTGGTGCAGTTGAGGGGATGATGAAAGTTGCTGCTGCATGAGTACCTGCTGCTGTGGTAGCTGTTGTTGTGCCCTCTGTAGTGGTTGTGGAACATAAGGAGATCCCGGACCAGACATTGCAGGCTGCATTTGTTTAATCCACTGTTGTTGTGGTAGAGAATTTGGCAGCATAGGTGATTGGCCATTCTGAGTCATCCCAGATAGTTGTGAATTCAGTGAAGCTACTGAGGCAGTCCGTTGCAAGGTTTGAGCTTGAAGCTTCTGCAAAGGAATTAAGTAAATGTAAATGGACATAAACGCCAAAAATCAAATAAAGCTAAGTAGCTAATCCATGTCGCCAAAACGCGAATATGGATACATAAGTATACATACATGCAGCCATTAGTTAAACATGAATTGAGAAACACTATTAAAAACCAACTAAATTGACCACAAGATATTCATCATGTTTTAGCAAATTAGGCAGAACAAAGGTGGCAACCTTATACAGCAAAAAGCCTTGCAAAGGGTTAAAAGGAAGAATATGATAATTAAGGCAATGAACTTATAAAATTGTGAGCCACATACCTGAGGAGAAGCAAGTGCTAGTTGCTGCCTGATTGCTTGGCTTATTCGTTGTTGATTGTAGTTAAGAGAGTTAGTTCCTCTTATGGGAGTGTTTATGCCAAGTTGATTCATCATCCCCATTCCTGCTATAGTCTGCATTTGCTGTCCGGGGCTTGCTGCAGGAAATTGAGTATTTGGTACTAAACCTGCCTTTTGCCTAGACTGCAGATTCTACAGCATAAGAATAAGCCCAATTAATTAAGTTATCAAACACTAGTATCGTATATTGATACCCAAAGGACAATCGAACTTTACAGCTTCCAAAATATACCACAGTTTCTCATTAACAAAATCATTAAAGCAGGCTTTTCCTGTTGCTGTTTAAATTAGCAAATTGTAATGTTAATAAACTATAAGGACCAAATATTTACACTAGTTAACTTTAATAAGAAAGATAAGTTTTCACCAACCATAGAATAAGACATTGGTAAGAATCAACAGCAAGCAATATTAGGAGTTCGAACTTCTCACCGGAAGTAGCATTTGATTCTGCATGTTATACTGTGCAGCAGCAGCCTGCCCTGGCAACATAGGAAGTTGGATTGCACCATGCCCAACCTGACCCATTAAGCTAGACCGACCTAGTTGCTGCTGTGGCTGCTGAGTCTGTTGTTGCAAATGGTGGTGTTGTTGATGTTGTTGCAATCGCTGCTGCTGCAGCTGTTGTTGCTGTTGCTGTTGCTGTAGTTGTTGGTGCTGCTGCTGCTGTTGCTGTTGTTGTTGAAGTTGTTGCTGAATGTGGGGAGTATTTGTCCCATTAAAACTCATCTGTGCATACATTCCACCACCTTGCTGCTGCTGTTGTCTGATTGCAGCATATTGCTGGGCTATCCTTGGCATTGAAGCGGTTCTTTGAAGGCCCTGCTGAATTTGAAAATTTTGGCTCGAAATCAAGTTGTGCGACTGCGCCTGTGCCTGCAGCTGGACCTGACTGCCCTGCTGCATTTGCTGCTGCTGCGGCTGCGGCTGAAATTCGAGGGGGTTGAGAGGCGGGGAAGAGAGCCGAGGGATGTCCATGGAAGAGGACGAAGGGGATATGGATGGTGGAGAAGACAATTTCGGCATCGAAGGGTTCTGCGGATTCATGACAGGGTTGGAAATGGATTCCACAGCATTTGAGTTCAATGGTGGTTTCGGAGAAGTCTCCGCCATAACCTCAGAGGAAGAGACTTAGATCATATCCCTTTAAAATTACACAGACTTAATTTTACAGTACACTAACTTCAACAGACAGCAGTTAGACTTCAATGGCGGTTTCTGAGGAGTCTAAGTCTCCCCCATAAAATTCACAAGAGGGGAGACTTTGATCATATCAATGTGAAACTACAAGAGCTTAATGTTGCAAATAGACCTCAAATTCTACTCCCAACATTTAGTTTCGGCATGGATTCATAGCATTTGAGTTCAACGGTGGTTTCGGAGAAGAGGAAGGGAAACTAGATCATATGTATGTGTGGAAATTATGAGGGCTTAATTTCACAATAGATAGACACAGTGAACAAACGCAAAATCAACCCACAACCTCCGACTCACACAACCCCATCTTAAATTCCCAACATGCTTACAACTGATTCTTGTTTGCAATTGCCACCACCAGATCGATCCAGTACCTGGTAACATGTAAATCCATGATCAGAGAAGCGCATATTAAAGCAGGGCTTGGAATATCGAGATGAGCGTGCGACTTACCGTCGGCTTCCCCTTAAACGCACCCCTGGTATCGCATCGCCGGCAATTGACGGCTGATATGGGAACCTGGGTAGGGAGGAGGAAGGGAGGGTAAAGCTCACCTTTCGATGGCGGGAACTCCGCCTTGATCAGACAAAAAATCGGCCCGGATCGATCTCCTGCGGCAATGATTTTGGAAGATGCAAATCCAAAAATAGTAAAAGGATCAAAGGATCAAAACGGCCGAATTCCTTGCCGGCTCTACCTGAAATACTTAGTCTGGCCGATGATTTCCAAACACATCAGCTAGATTAACATTAGGAGGCCTATTTGATATCCAAAAATTGCTTTCTGAAAAGTAGGTAACGTTGAGGTGAACTAAAAAAAGTTTGGGTAGAAATAGATCTAAATGTTCAATATTTCTCAAACAAGGGATTCCATTGATAATTTGGTATGATACTTATAGCTGGGATGGAAGGAGCGGTAGCGCGCTTCTTCTTCTTGGATGGGCGGGGAGGGGAGACGGGAAAGAGATACTTAATCAGAAGGTAGCTAATCCTTCGTACTGGGTTAAACTTAAAACTATTTTGTTAACTAATTATTATGTGAATGAAAAAAATTAATATAAAAAAATCAGGGGGTGCTAATTGAGCCAGAGGCGCACTGGGTTGCGGGGCGAAAGCCCATCCCTCTCTTTCCTTTCTTTTTGTTTTTTGCCCTCGTGTCGCCGAGCTTAACATATATTCGAACTCGGCTCGAATAGTTCGAAATTCGTTCGAACTCGATACGAGATCGAACGTTTTGGACATACATACTCTCGAGCTCGTACACACTTAAACTGTTTAAAATAAGGCCAATGTGGTTTAAACCCACAACTTTAAAGTCATCAAGGTGAATACTTACCATCTCAACTATCTTGCTTCTTTATTATTATATTTTATATATATATAATATAATATAAAGACTATATTATTATATTATTTTATCGAGTCGAGTTCGAGTTACAACCGAGTCGAGTCGAGTCGAACACGACCTTACTCAAGCTCAACTCGTAAGATTCGAGTTCGAGTCAAGTTCGAGTCGAGTATTTAAATGTCGAGTTTCGAGTCAAGTCAAGACGAGCCGAACGCTAAATGCTCACAAGCTGGCTCGCTCAATTAGCAACCCTATAAAGAATAAATAATTTTTTCTTCTTTCAGTTATATTTAATTTAATTTAATATAAGTCCTTGATTATATGAATAAGTTAAAGATAATTTTGTCTAAAGAATAAAACAAATATACCTGTATGATCTCTTATTTTATTTTGTCAATCAAAAGCCGTACATACAAATATATATATATAATAATATAGTAAATCTGTACTTAAAACTTTATGTTATGTGTTTTAATTTTATTAACTATGATAACTAATTATATTAATACATTTATGGTTAAATAAAGTAAAATTACTTACTTTCGTTAGCTGTACATATGTCATTATATATAGAGCCTTAGCGTGGCATCATACATTTACCTTAATTTATATTTTTCATAATATATTTTTTAATTTTGTTAAATAATGTAACTAATTTTGTAAAATAGTTAGTAACTAATCATTTTATAATACATGTAAGGTCGAAAACTCGAAATACGATGAAAGAATAAAAAAAATTAAAGGCTTTACTTGTGAAGGGTTTAATATTATCTTATAAAAATTAAATTTTACTTTTTGTAATAAATGTTTCCAAAAAGACAATAAAGTTTTACTTTAAAATTCAACAAGTCAGAGACACTTAATATGCGGGCTATATTTGAATTTTATTTTAATATGTTTTATTAAAAAAATTAAAGATCCTAAATATAATGTGGACTAAGATTTTTTATTGATTTTTATATTTACGGAGCTTTTTATTTCGTTTTATTAAAATTAATTAGAGGTTTCAATAAAATTGAGAGTTTTATTTTGGGTATAATTGTGCATGAATAATTCACTTATAATAATTATAAAAGTATATATATATATATATAGTGTGTGTGTGTGTGTGTTAAAATTAATTAAAAATATAAATTAATACAATCTTGAAGAATGAAAAATAGTTAGTATTTGATAAAAAATATTGAGATTAATGACAAGAGTTACTATTAAAAATATTAATGAAGAATTCACTAGGAAGAATGGGGGCTTATCAGTTATTGAGAGAGGATAAAAGTATACCTTTGGTAGAACCTACATATTTGAAGTAGTCATTTCTATAAAGTTTAATAAAATCAAGTGTAATTTACACAATTAGTTAATCAATCTTAGTATGGGCCCATAATTAATTACAGAAAAGAAAACCTCCAATCTTTAGTATAATAAATAAATAACCACTAAAAGACGCATGCTGCGTGGGCTATATTTGAAATCTATCTTAATTAAATTATTTTATATTAAAAAAATTAAAAAGTTTAAATTTTTAAAAACAATACATGAATTTTTTATTATTTGGTATTAAAATCAATTAGAGATTATAATATAATATAAATTTCTTTTGGGTCTAAATACTTGAAAACTTCTCTAACAGTAATTAAAAAACAATTCAAAATCAAGCACTGAATGTATATATGTATATATGTATTATACTTATTTAAAATCATCAATAAAATAGAGATTAATGTAATCTCGAGTTTGCCGATGCACGAGAAATAGTTAGTATGAGAAAAAGAATTTTTATTTAGAATAATAAGGAGAGTCTTCATCAGGGAAAATGAGGAACAACTTATTATTAGGATTAGGAATAATGAGGATTAATATGTATTTTATGTTTCATAAGCCCTACGTAGATTTGACGTTAATGAGGGCCAAAATTAAACCATATGAATCTTATATGAGAGATTCCAGCTAGTAGGTGTCCCCGCTCAAGTTCCACATGAATCTTCTTCTCATCCTCCTTTGTTGAAATTTATCTATCATAGCAAAACATATGAAAATAAGCATATAAATAACTTTATCTTCCTACATTTACTCATTGAAGAAGCTACTACCCAGAATTCCCAAGATACAGTAGACTTGTTAATGGTAACCACAAGTTTGCAACTGCTAAAACTAAATGGTGGACACAGTTGAAAGAGCAAAAAAATCAATAATTTATCTACTCTACAAAGCAAATTACGTTTTACTCAATCCGAGAAAAAAATAATCTTTTGTAACAACCGCTGGATACAACACTAAATAATTTAAAAGCATTGCCTCTCGTAACTTGTGCCATCAATATATCATTCCTATTAGTTCTCATAAATAAATGCAACCTACCAAGTCAGGAGCACAAAGGAAGGTCTTTGTTTGTGTACACAACTCCTTTATCACCATCAACAACTTGGCCAGTTCCTCTTAGAATCCTGCACAATATATTGAATTGTAAAAAAAATAATAAGTTTTTGTTTCTTAATGTCCAAAATATAACTTTAAAAAATCATGGATTTCAAGGTGAATTGTGGAAGTTAAAAAAGCCAAGGACTGAAAAGCAGTCAAACATGTAACACTTGTAATTATGCGACTATCTTTTGCCCATGAGCATTTTTTTTCTTGTAACCTGATCATCATAAAATCCAGGTTGGCACATACCATTGGGTTGTCAATAGACCCTCAACACCCACAGGCCCTCGTGCATGGATTCTGCTAGTACTTATTCCAACCTGTAAGAAGGATATCACAGGAATGAAATAAACTATGTTATGTTCATAATGTTCCCCAGTGTACACATTCCATTTTTGCAACTAACCTCAGCTCCCAGGCCAAATCGAGCACCATCGCAAAACCGTGTACTAGCATTATGGAAAACGGCAGCACTACAAGGCAAACAGAATAATCCATAATTCTTGCTTAGGTAACATAATTTTTCCAGTGACTGATCATAACTATTACTTATTACAAATAACTCAAAATAATATTTTGAATAGAACTTTCCAGCGAATCAAATCAGATTATCACATTTACAGAACTGAAACTTTTATAAACAGCAGATACCCACCATAAAAATAACAAATATGATGCTATAACAAGCTAAATGTACCCATGAAGCTAAAACACATACATCACATAATGCGATAAACTGCACATACACACCTATCAACCTGGAGAAGGAAAGTTTCTGCAACTTTGGTGTCTTCAGCAATAATGCAATCCGTATGTGCACTAAATGGCATAAAGCCGAAAATTAATTTCAATGATGAAAAGGTAGTTAAGAAAAAAGTAAAGATAGGGCAAATTCTTATAAACAGATTATAGCATGTAAAGAAGTACATGCCTTCCATGACGATGTATGTGATCAATTGCTGCTTGTACATCATCAACAATCTCAATTGTGCAAGCCATTGAATTATACTCGTGACGAAATGATGCAGCAGCTGGAATGTCTAATGCAGAACAGGCCCTAGGCCCACCATACAAACTTACTCCTGAGAGACGGTCTATGTTATTGAACATTACATAGGCAGTGTTACTAGGAAGTTCACGGAGATGACACTAACCTTCAGTTTTGAGCTCTAAGACAAGTTCATTAAGGCCACCACTATTTATGAGATGCTCATGTACAAGAAGTGTCTCCTGTGGGAAAAAAAAAACATCAGCCCCGTGATATTGTTGAACAGAAAATCTCATCCTCTGTACATAAATAATTTGATATTTCAAAATGATACATGATTTACTTACCACAGCATTACATGCAGCTGGATAATCTATTTTAGCATCCAACACTATACGTTTGACCATTTCCATATTTGCCGACTTATCAACATAAATATGGCAAATACCATCTGACGAAACACAGACCTTATAAATTTATTTTTCTACAAATTTAGTCCTCAGTAAATTAGTGGATCTTACCTGCATGACCAAGAACGGGAATATTTGTTGATTCCTTTATTTGATTAACTAGCTTATTGCTACCTCTTGGAATGACAAGATCTATAACGTCATCAAGCTGCAGAAGAAAGCAGTAAAATTTAGAAGAAATAACCATCCTGATCAAGGGCAGTCAACGGGATAATCACTTGCCTTCAGCAAATCAGGAATTTCATCTCTGGAGGTTACAAGTCCAATGAGCTTTTTACCCACAGAGTCAGGCAGGGCTTCAGTGATAACCTACATATCATAACACCTAATTTTCAACTGCATTGACATCCAATAAGCCAACATAAATTCATATCATAAAATTTATTTTTTAGACTGCGATCTCCATGTATTGTGGTCCCAAGCCTAGATAATAGTGCAGGTTTGATGTCAGGAAAGGCACCCGACCATCAACACTTCTTATTTCTTCTCCAATGGATCCTAGATCCCCAAACCTTTTTAGGCTAGGAATGGAATCCAATATGCAAACACAAGTTGAAACCATCTTAAGAAATGAACCTTAAGCAGAATGCAAAAGTTAAAATCATATAAAGAACCGAACCTTGTGCAGAATAGCATTTGATCGTGCTGCTTCCTTTCCACCTTTTAAAAGAACACCATTCCCACTACGAATTGCTAATGATGCTATCTGCGCAACAACCTCAAAAGTAATTAGATGTAATTTTAGGAATCTTAGTTATGGGATCCTGCATTGATATGGCATAGAAAGAATACAGATGAAAAAATTCCTTCAGATAAAATCATCAAATGAAATACAAAGAGTTGTTGAGTGTGCACAAAGTGTGAAACAAAATATATGATTACACTTGATAAATTCATTGTCATATTCACATCACCTGAACCAGTGCATCAGGTCGAGACTCAAAAACAATTAAGAGAACACCAAGAGGAGATGATGTTTTTTCCAATAGGAGCCCATTTGCAATCTAGACATATAAATTAAATGTCATACATCAAACAAAAAAGAACAATATCTAATAGACCAAAGTATTCTACAACATGGACGTAACAAGAAATTTATAAACAAACTCTCTGATAATTGAACCAGTGTATCAGTATACCCAATTCAAAAGTACCCAAAAAAGGTATACAACGGAATCATTACCTCCGTTTTCTTGAGAACCTGTCCAATTGGATCGTTCATATTTGCAAGTACACGAATAGATTTTGCTAAACTAAAGATCTGTCAAAGAAATATAAACCAAATTTAGTACAGAGCTACTCTTTAATTCACTTGACTCAAATAAAAGAGAACACAAAAAGTTTTAACCATGATTTGGCTATTTATGAAAGAAAGTATAACTGTACAGAAAAACATAAAAACAACCAATAAGAACTAGAGCAGTTCATCAGAGCTAGAAGACAATCTACAAGTTGTAGCGAACCAAAATGTAAATGACATCCACAAAGTTCTCTATTAAGCTTGCCTTCCCTGACTTTAGGTTCAGTCGCGATACCAATGCTTTGTCATAGCCAGATTGTTGGGCAGCAGCAACATCAGCTTCATTTTGTACTTTAATCAAATCTTCATTTGCTTCCAGAGCATCAGCAATATCAAGCAAAATTTTCCTTCGATCTTCCGAAGTCAGTGCCTACAATAAGCATAATGCCACTTCAAGGCAACATAACCGAAATTTAATATAAGAGTTTGCAATGGAACAATGAAGATCACCTGAAGCCGCCTGGAGCAATCTCTTGCAGCAAGGGCCATTTCATGTGCACTTACTTCTTTTTGTGGACTCCATAAGTGTGCATCCTGATGGAAGAGGGTGCCAACTCGTTCTCCATGAAGGACTTTAAGAATGTTGTCTGGCAAAAAACCACTAATACGTATACAGAAAGAAAAAAACACAGTTATATATAAAGCACCAACAACAAAGAATTATTTCAGAGAATTGATATGTAGGTATGATGATCTCAACTTCATTGCCTCTCCTAAAATCCTCTAATCTAAAATAACTAATTGAAGGCAGCCATTAAAAGCTTAACGGAGAGAAAACTCTTAGCCATCAAGTAAATGAGACTGGACCAAGGAAAAAAATTTCACCTTGCAATAACAACAGGAACTCCTCCTTCAGCTGCAGTGGAAGCAGCCTTCACTTTGGCCGTCATACCTCCTCTACCCACCCTGGATTTGTCACCAAATGTGATCTCTCCTAGGTGTTTTTCTTTTATGTATGTGTAGATAAGCTTGGAGTGAGGATCACTTGGAGGTCCACTGTAGAGTCCATCAACATCACTCAACAAGATAAGAAGATCTGCTTTTACTTGCAGAGCTAATAATGCTGCCAGGCTATCACTATCCCAAAAAATACCAGAAGCATCCTAAAAACATGAATTAAGGATTAGGATGCACATTGATCAAGCACACAGTAAAAGCATATCACTGCAGCTAGTAAAATTGAAACATAGACTATGAACAATTTGGCCAATCACCTCATATGGAGCTTTCCTGGTGCTAACTGCATCATTTTCGTTAATAACAGGGACTACTTTTAGTCTTAGTAATGAATGTACAGTTTCGGAGAGTTGTTCCCTGAAGTCGGGATTCTTAAAGTCTTGATCAGTCACAAGAAGTTGGGACGAAGTCACATCCAACTGTAGGCATAAAAGGTATATAATTCCATAAGATTTGGCAGTAAATAGAGTTTTTTTCGTAGACTACACAAACCATGTATATTGGCACAAAATGAAGATGCTGCTTGTGGATCAGTGATTCAGCATAAGAAAATTACAGATAGAAAAATGGAACATAAAAGCACAAGAACGCAGAAATAAAGATTACCTGGGTAAATAAAGCATCATATAAAGCCATAAGACCACTCTGCCCTACAGCAGCACAAGCTTTCCCATCAAGCTCCGCTTGTGGTTTTTGAAGATCAGCAAAGCTGAAAGATGGCAAAATGCAGATTTAACAATGTAAATGACACTAACATAAAGATTCAGCTAGCCGATCAGTGATTTAGAATATTATTGCCACATAGTTGTCATTGATTAAAAAAAACATATTCAAGAAGACTATCACTTCTACTATAAAATGCAATGCTTCATTGAAACTTATATAGAACACGTCCATCATCTCTCAACGTTATTTACACCAATTATTAATCTCCACATTGCAAAGATCTCAAATAGTTAATATATATGGCAAAAAGCCTCAAATCAATTATAAGAAAAGATGTGCATCAACCATCTATGACATCGTGGTATTAATAAAAGGCTCCAAATATCAAATAGTGACCTACAAGAAGTCAATAAATTATGAAAACCTGTCCAAAAATTACCATATGTGATTTTAAAAAAGAAGGATGAATAGCATGAAGCACCAGGAGGAAAAAAAGAAGAAAAACCTGCTGTTGACTAATTTTCGATATCGGAGGCGCTGTCTCCCAACACCAACAGCCCCTGAAGTGACTAAAATGACATCGAATCCTTTTGAATTAAGTTCTTTGACCTGCAAAGTTTCCTCCAAAACAAAAAAAAATCAAATCTCACAGCATGAAGCAAGGGCAAAAATGATCGGGATACACAAATTACAAATGAAAGAGAAATTTGAATTACCTGCTCACAAAGTGAGCCAAGTCTACAAAGTGCCAACCTTCCATCGGCTCTTGTAACAACGGCTGTTCCAACCTGCAGGAATAAAGAGATAAATTTGAAAGGTATTAGCTCACAAAAACCTTGGATATCACAGTAGAATAAAACAGTGAATCATAGTGAAAAACAGCCCCCGTTATTTTATTTTATATTTTAACGACCATACTATCACATTATATTTTAGGATAGCAAAACACCCACACAAGTCCAGTCATTACAAATATATCAAAGAAATGGCAGCCTCGGTAACCAATATAAACAATTTTGCACCAAAACAGATCTAATATAGCTTTGTGCCACGCACAGAATGCAAGGTATAAAATGAAATTGGACAATCGAATCAAAAAAACAAAAAAACATCCATTAGAGAACCAAAAGAACTCGACTTTTAAGCTAACAGACGTCAGCCAAAACAAGCATTCCTCCTTTCTATCTTCATCGCCAACCATTTTCACAGAGCAAACCACAGAAAAGCCAAAGCCCGCTGCATTGCGAGCGATTGAGCTCAAACAACACCACGAATCGAAGATTCAACCTCGCCTACTCGGGCAGCAGATCGAAATGAGACAAAAAACTAAAACCAGGCAATACAACAAACAATCAAGCGCGCGAGAAGTGGGAGGGAAGTAGCAACCTTAATGACGATGCGGGTGGCGTTCCTGATGAAAGCTCGGTTGGAATCCATGGCTGTCGAGGCCGCCGACGAACTCTCGGCGGCGGCGGCGGCGGTGGGGAGGATAAAAAGGAGGAGGCAGTCAAGCTGGGAAGTCCATGCTTACGAGGGAGATTATACTGAGGCGATAAATTTTTCTAGCTAGACCGCCCCTCTACGCCCCTTGGAACGCCTGGCCCAAAATACAAGCAATCACGGGGGGGTTCGTTTCTGAAAGGGCGCATGTAACGGGGCGTGACTAATAATTTGTTGATTGTTGGCGCCATGGCACATGTGGAATGACGTGTATGAAGGTGAGAGGTCCAATAGCCTGCCAACGAGGTTTAGACTCATGTGAGCTCTGTCGCCTTCGGATTGGATACCGTCTCTGCAATGATTTATTATTAGCACTTGTATGATTTGCATAAATTTATTTGATTAAAAAAGATTAATTTACTTATTTTTATTAACATTTTAAACATTTATAATTAAAAAAAATTGAACTAATTATATAAATATAACGGTAAATCCTTGACCTTCCGCTTAGGCAAGTAGCACTTATTTGATTGGTATAAACTATTTAAATTAGAAAAAAAGTGATTAATTATTACAAAATTTTTTCAAACACCACTAATTTAAATAAGCACTTGATTGACTAGTATGAAATATTTAAATTACAGGAGATTAATTTAATTATATTAATTATTTTTTAAATACCACGAATTTAAGTGATTTACACAAATTATGTTAGTACTTACTATAAAAAAATCTTTGGTCGACGGAAAGATATTATTTGTATAATAATAATAATAATAATAATAATAATGTTATAAATATAAATACATTTAAATTGATTTAACTGAAAAAAGGAAAAATTCATATCAAACTTACTGACACTTTTATTCCCTAACACATGGATGCGTTTTGCGACTTGGAAAAGCTTAATTCGGAGAGGGCACCTAAATTCAACCTATTCTTCTTGATAAAGAAAATAGTGTTTATGTTAGTAAAAAAGAAGAAGAAAAAATAGTGTTCTATTATAGGCTTGAAAGGTTGCCCCATTAAGAAAGATGTTGCATTTTCTTGGCGTCTACAATTGGCACCAAAAAAGATTGGAATTCATCTCCCCCTACAAGTTGGGGAAATTACCTTGTGAAAGTATGATTTCTGTAAAGCTTTTCCAACTAGCTTCGAAATGAGCCTTTTTTTTATCAAAGCAAAATAAATGGTTCACCAGAAATTTTTTGCTTTGCAAATAAGGTTGCTTACGATGTGCATCCTAGTATAGTAAATTCATTCGAGCTATTCCACTATTAGGGGTGCTAATTGAGTGAGGGAGCCGAGCTCAACATGTATTCGAACTCGGCTCGAATAGTTCAAAACTCGTGCGAACTCGACTCGAGATCGAACGAGTTTTGGACATACATGCTCGAGTTCGACTCGAATATCTTTTATGTGTTCAAGCTTGACTCGAGTTCGAATATACTTAAACAGCTCGTTCGTTAGCTCGAAACCAGCTCGATTAAAAGTCAAAAGTACCTCACTTTAAAAAAAATGAGGCCAATGTAGTTTGAACCCACAACATTGAAATCATCAAAGTGAATACTTACCATCTCAACTATCTTACTTCTTTGTTATTATATTTTATATATATATATATATATAATATAATATAAGACTATATTATTATATTATTTTATCGAGTCGAGTTTGAGTCGAACTACGAGTCGAGTTCGAGTCGAACTCGAGTCGAACTATGAGTCGAGTTTGAGTTACAACCGAGTCGAGTCGAGTCGAACACGACCTTGCTCAAGCTCGGCTCGTAAAATTCGAGTTCGAGTCGAGCATTTAAATGTCGAGTTTCGAGTCGAGTCAAGCCGAGCCGAACGCTAAATACTCACGAGCTGGCTCGCTCAATTAGCAACCCTATCCACTACAAAGCCAACACAAAGTTCTACGCTAACGACGATAAATAGAAACATCAACACCTACAACAATTTATTAGCATGTCAATAATACACTTTTAACTTCACCAAAAGAACATGCCAGTTATACAGTAAACCACCTTTATGACTACATGCAAATCGCATGGCAAACCTATTGTTTTTTCGAGCAATTCTGTTGAGTACACATACTGTATCTATTGTGTACTTACATGGCAGGCCAAGTGTAGCTTGAGTAGGGGATCAGAGGGGAAAAAAGATCAACCTAAGTATAAGCTATAAAGAATAGTGCTCCTGCACATCAAAACCCACAATTAGACCGTATATACGTATCAAGGCTTAGAAATAGAGTTGCTTTGACAATTCATTTTCAATATGTGCCTATTGCAGCAAGGCATGGTCAACATAATGATAAAACGTCTTAAGGATGCAGCATGCAGGGGAATTGATATGAAGAACAAGGGCCAAGAAAAAGAGAACATCTACTACTTAGACGAAAATGCCTTCAATTAATCTAGGCATGCAAAGTACTAGTAGCATATGAGAACAAATTAACTCCACAAGGCGTGCATTAGCTATAAAAATTCTTTCGTTTGGCATCAGTTCTTTAATACATGTTCACCACAATTTTAAATCACAAATGTATATGGAAAACTTATCTTTGCCATTCTTCATTCAGTTCGATGATTTCACCTTGCATAAGCATGTTTTTTGCAATACAAAGCAAGTTGGTTATTAAAGCAGTCGTTATATACTAATTTTAAGAAAAGAAGCTGTTACCGCAACTCTGGACTGAGGACTCTTCAAGTAAAACTCCTCTCTGAATGTGTTCAAACGAGCCTTTAAGTTAGGTGTTCTAAAGCTTGCATGGAGAACAGTAGCTTCAATCACAGAAATAAAAGTATTTATTAGCAGGGGAAAAGTGGTAAACACAAACAGTGTATAAGAAATAGCCAAAATAGCATTTACCAAGAAGTCCAATAAGGGACGCCCAATACACAACGAGGAGTCCACACGAAGTAAACCACAGGAGACAACTGGCTACACTCTCAAAATAAAATAAAATAAAAATTAATTAAAGATTAAACAACTACCAACAGTCCAAAAAACACAGGTTTAAGCACAAAAACACCAACTCATGAAATGACATACAAAATGAGAGAACCAAAACAAACATCCAGCGAGGTTGCCCACAGATATGGATTGCTCTTTTAGCTGATGGTCTTCCACGAATAACAGGCCTGCACAAAAGCCAATTATCAGTTGATTTAAAAGCTGGAACTTTTCTCATCTCTATAGGATATGATATTAAGTTACAGATAGAACTAGAAACAATTCTTCTGATAGAAGTATACAAGAAATCACTCTATAGTCGAGAATGAAGGATAAGCAAGTACAACTATGCCAAAAGTCTCATTAATAATTACTCATAAATTTTATAAATAGTTTGCCTCAAATACTGTACTTGATCACTATATGGGAAATCTATTTAGGCCACACGTTAACATGAAACACTTCCTTTTTATCATAAATGCCACATATGACAACATTACATACCCCATAAGAATAAACAACATAGTTAAAATGACTTACGCAACTGGTGGCCTCAATTTTGCAGCTAGACGTGGAGAGAACTGTCTCACAGTTCTTGTAACCTTCTCATTGAAAGTGGCAGAAAAGCAGTGATTCATTTCGCATCAAAAAACAATCCACAGTTAGTAACAAAGAAAATCAGTAATACATAAGTTCCAAGCAAAGAAAAGTCATATTCCATATCGTGCTTGTCTACTGTAAGCCTGCAACAAATCAGTAACAAAAACTAGAGCTATGCGACAGGTAACAGATTATATTCCTAAATCTATATTTTGGAAACAATCATATAGTTATGATATGATTTGACGAAGATAAATGTACACTGAGACTTAATATACAACCATAAAAGGATCTAGAGGCCAATTTTGAATTGTGCTCTCCAGATCATATGTCATTATTTCTTAAATTGATATACTTGGTTGCAGAGGTAGTTTTGGGAATTAAAATCCCATCTGTGAAGTCTACACAAAACAGAGAATCCTAAAAAGGGATTTTTTGCAAGAGACTAACATGATGGGTTGAAAAATCATTCAAGAAGAAGAAAATGTTCATGTCATGTTAACATTGAATATATCTAATGTTTAAGCCAGGCTCACACATAGGCATCACTTAAATCAAGGTTGCATCATTCATTCTATGCAACTACAAATTAATCAAACTAAGAAGATATGAAAGAATTGCCTTTATATAAGAAAATAAACCGAAAATCCTCATCAATAGCATTCACTAGAAAATGAAACTCAAAGTCTCCTGCACATAACTCCTGGTCATAGATACCTGTCATTAAGAAAAGCAATACTGATTCCTGTCAACAGGGCAGCAACAAATGCAAGAGGCTTTCTGATAAATCCTATACCTGGAAAAATAAGATGCCCCAAGAAATTATAGACTTCTAGAACATGGACAATAATGTGGGAAGAAATGGGAAAAAGACAAAGACTTTCGTAGCATGGGGTTCCAGCCACAACCAGATGAAGCTATGTCTGTTCTAAAGGACAAGGCTTCTCAGTTAAGTGTGAGTCGGATTGTTTATTTAATTATAATCTTTATTTGTATCTAATAGTAATAATGAAGCATAACGATGGGATTCAACCTCCAAAGTTTATTTGAATGTGCCAGATTTTTTTTCCTACTTTCAGGTACCTTTACAAGTTTCCCAGCCTTTGGATGCCTCCTTGTTGCATGGTTTAAACCTTGGACTTGATGGAGATCCCCAATATCTCAATGCAGGACTCACAATTGCGTTGTGTCATAGTTGGTTTTCGAAGACTGGACACTTTGAAGGTGCACGACTGGAACAGGCTGTAAGTGGCACCCTAGATTATTGTTAAGCGGAATCCTTCTTTTCACTATAAATGAGGGTTTTTTCTCTATAAAAATGAAAAAAAATCCTAAAAAAGTATTAAATGAGTAATTTTGTCCTAATTGGAGCATGAGTCAGACCTCTTTGCCTGACGAGTTTGCCAGAGGACTTACAAGCACGAATTTGGAAGGACAGGCACAGATTGTTACGGATCCACGCATCAGCATGGAAGGTGGCAATGCTGGGCACTTGTTTTCTTTTGGGATGGTGCTCGTAGCCCAGAAAGCATGGAAGTGTGCGCAAAATGGTTTTCTCGTGCAGTCAAGGATTATCTTTTGCAACATACATGTTCTGATAATCATCTTCTTGATAATGTGAAAAGGAAACATTTACAGCTAAATTTTTCGGATGGGTTGAGCAGTGAACTGCCCTTTGGAAAATACACAGGTAGGATCAATTTACTTCAAAGTTCTTTATTTGAATTGTTGTATTCAATGATTCCCTAATGTCTAGTGTTTTTAACAAACAGATACTCCTCTTCAACTGTATGGCAGTACGAGATCCCATGCTGCTTTTGCCTCCACTTGTGGATACTTGTTCAAATGATGGTATACGTGTACATCCTCTTTAGTGCACATAATTTTTTCATATACAGAAATGGACAATCCTGCTGGCTCACATTGAGTAAATTAAGTAAGATTTGTGTTGATAAATACAAAGGATTTCCTGCATTGGGTGATCTTCCTCAGTTCTTTTTTGTAACATTGAGTAAACAAAGTAAGATTTGTGTGGATAAATGCGAAGAATTTCCTACCCTGGGTGATCTTCCTTAGTTCTTTTTTCGTAACATTGAGTAAACTAAGTAAGATTTGTGTGGATAAATACGAAGGATTTCCTACCCTGGTTGATCTTCCTTAGTTCTTTTTTGTACTTCCTAGGAGTTTACTTCCAGAAGGCTGTCTTTGTACCAAACTTATCCGTGTTCAACAAACTTGGGAGCCACTCTTTGCCAGCAAATAATCCTGATGTTGACTTGTCCTGGCAAAGAACACTTCAACAAGCATGGGAAAAGATTGAACATAAAAGAAAAGGTATCTTTAGCGAAAGCTATTACAGATTGTTAGTGTTTGTTTTGGGATCTCTATCACTATTCTACTTTACTGGACAATATATTGCTTTAAGGGGAGAAAGAGCCCCTTTCAGACTGCAAGTTTATTTTAGATTTGAAATTAGCCTACCAGAAAGTGGAAAAATATTATCTTCTAAATTATTTTTCATGGCTATTTCTACCTTGTGGGTGTGGGAGTAGAATATGGGTGCAATTGAACTTTTAAATTGATAAGTTGATGTAGGGCAAGCTATAGAACTTATTATAATCTTGGTTATTTCGTGTTTTAGTACTTTTTATGAGTAGCATGGTTTATTTACTTACTGTCTTAATTAGAAGTATTTCATTTTTGTTTATTTATTTAGTACCATTCACGAGCCCATAAATACCTTTTTCGGAGTCCAGGAAAAATTAGAGATTTTGGTTAATGAAAATTTAGTTGTGGCATTCAACTTGTATTTCTGGTGTGATCCTTGGAGTCAGCCGCGTGGTGACACCCCAAATTTATCTCTTCCCTGTGCGGACTCCAATTGAGACCCCTTGTTGCCTGATTCTAGAGAGAGATTTATCTTCTTAGCCCCTCCATCATCCTCCCAGCAATTTCTCCATCATAATTAAAATGACACAATGTAAAGTTAAGCAGCTGATGATGCATAGAGCTCAGGTGTACCAATTCAAATAAAATTGAAAGCCACATCAATAGATCAAGTATCTGCTGATGTTGGGATTTGAAAAACCGCTAAACACCAGATTTATTATTTCATAATAAGATGAAACACCCACAGATACTGTACGAGATTAGATATCATGATTTATAAATAATCTTTATCACATGATTACTGTTTTGGGTACCAGTTAGAAACGGTGCTTGCAACAACCTGAGTAAGTTAGAGCCATCGTATTTGTTATGTTGGATGCTGTTTTTTGAACAGTATTTCATTGATGTCCAACTACTGTTCCACTCATAAAATTGAAAGGATGGATAACACAGCGACTCATCTCAAGGTTGGCGAGAACGGTATTATTTTCCAGTCCTTGCCGCTGGCTCTTAAATGGCTACGATACACTGCAAGAGAAGAACCAGTCCACCCGCTTTCAGGTACGTAGCAATGAGCTTTCACTTCGTAGCAATTATCTTTCAGTCCACCCGCTGGCTTTCAAATGACTACGTACTACATAGTAATTCTACTGCACGAAAATACTTCCTTACCTAAACATTTCTTGTAGGTGGCAGGTCTTGGTCACTGGTTCACTGCATCTTGTTGGGGACACGTTGAAAATATTGAAGAAATAAGTAACTGCTCTGACCATGGTTGGACAAAAGAGTTGTGTTCATCAGGAAATAGTGAATAACGTGTAAGTTTTCCATTATTTAATGTTAATATTAGTCATTCTTTATGAACAGTGTTGTGCTCTGTAAACCAAATTTGACCCTGTAAGTAAAAGAAGAGTAGAGGGCGACCAAGTTGCCAACCATATTGGAAAATGGAAAGAAGGGGAAGGGAGGTTGGGATTCCGGGACGGTCACGTCATCTGAAGTTGGCCTTGGTTTGGCAGCTTTGCTTGTTTTTGTCCACTTTTGCACATCCAACGCCAAACCAATCATCTCCATTTCCTCATTCTTATCGAGCATGCCAAGTAGTACGACAGCGGCGGTAATGAATTTCAGCCATTGATTTCTTCATCTTTTTTATTTCTTTTCTGGTAGTTTCTGTTCTTCGAGCTTTTGCAGGATGACCCCATACATCGTTCCAGCTCTAGTGGAGAGAAAACAATCTGGGAAAAAATATGGCCTTTGTATGGCCATGTTTAGTGTTGCGCTGTGTTAGTAATTGCTGATGTTATCAAGGGAGAACGAGAAAAATACACACGTTATGTCGTAGTGATGATCTCCCCTTTCTTTTTTCGTAGCAAACATGTTGGAATGAACTCTCAAATGCAATATTTGTTAGGCCCATATGTGCCCACTTTTTTAATAATTTATATATACAATTATTAATATATTCTACGATATGCGGTAAATTTAATGATTCCTCTTTACATAGGGGATCTCGAAATTATTATTATCCGATATTATAGATAATACTCGACTCGAAATCAATTATTATCCGACATCATCAGACAATACTTATCTGACAAGCTCCCCAGGCCTCTTATTATTCTAAAATCAAAGAATTAGGTTTTTCTATTAATCTTATATAAAATTTACCAACATTTTATATGATTGGTGTGGGATAAACTCAAAAATATTAGCATAGCAAATTAAAATACATATTTTCTCTCTATGATCACGGGTTAAAAATAGAAATGCACCTTTTGGCAAGGGGATCTAACTATCTATAATGATTTAAAATCATTTACTAATAATATTAACTAATCACTGGATTAGGGACAAGTTTCATTGGGTAGAGGTTTGATTCCCAATCCTTTATCTAATAAGGGCACTCTATCAATATTTATATGTTCTCTATTTGTGGACCAATATGGCTCCAAGTGACCCATAAGATTGAAGACCCTGGCCCCACTTATGTTGAGATTATCAGTGGGGGATAGGTGGGGCCACAATTTCAATTTTTTATTTTTATTTTAAAAAATAATGCTCTTTTCCAGATAAATTTTTGGAAATAGCGTGAAAGAACACGATATTATATACGTGTCATTAGCTCGTGACATGTGGGTTCAAATGTTGTTGCCTATCATCATTAATACCTGCTTAGAGTAATCACGAAGATAAAACCGATGTTAAGTAATAATACATGTAAAATTGATTGATACCTACCACCCTCACCCGCTTAAGGTAAGTAACAATGAATAATGATGTTTGTGATCACTTTTTAGTCTCAAATCATAAACATTGGCCTAATTTTCTTCAAAATGATTTTTAAAATGTACATGTTGTAGATACACGTAATATGTTTTTAAATGTAATTATAAACAAAATTCATTAATTAAATACAATTTATAATTAGAAAACAACTTGAAGATTAATAAAATATTCTTATAGTCAATATTTCAATAACAATGAAATAATTTTAGATGGTGCAGAATAATAAATATCAATTTTTTTATAAGGCTCATACCAACATATTCATTTTTTAAACCAAAGTCAGATGTCACCATAATAATTGAAGTGTTTTTAAATTTCCCAACACTTAGTTATTAATTATGAACTAATAAAATTTAATTAATCAAATAATTAGTGTGGGCAAGTTTATCAGCACATCTTTGAAAACACATCTTGTTCCTTCTTCCATCATCCTTCCTCCCCATTTCTCCTCCGAATCAACCGAAACCTGCTTATTCGACCCTTCGGAGGTGCAAAGATTGCATTTTTATTCGACTTTGGGGTTGTCTTCGGCACGCCGTTGTTGGGCTTCGGCCGGCGGGATGGCTCACCATGGCGGCCGGATGGTGGGGGACTATGTGGTGGGGCGGCAGATTGGGTCGGGGTCCTTCTCCGTCGTCTGGCACGGCCGGCACCGGGTGCACGGAACCGAGGTGGCGATCAAGGAGATCGCCATGGAGAAGCTCAACAAGAAGCTCCGGGAGAGCCTGCTCTCCGAGATCGTCATTCTGCGGAGGATTAACCACCCCAACATCGTCCGGCTTCATGATATCATTGAGGTTCGTGGCGGCGACGGCGTGGTGGTGTTGATTTGATTTGCTAGCTTAGCTTGTGTGCTTTGTTTCACAGACTGGTTGATTGGTTTGGTGAAAGACATAACTGTAGCTGTTTTGATATTTGAAGCTAATTGTGAAAATTTAGATGATGTATGTAGTGGACGTCAATGGAAGATGGATTATTTATCAATTTATTTTTAATATATAGACTGATATTGGGGGGTGAGCAAAGATTTTGTTGTGGTAATGTCGTATTAAGAAGATTTTCAGACAGAATAAGCTGCCTAAATGGGAAGTTGCGGATTAGTTTGGTTTGATATTTGGAAGTTGGTTCTGAAAATTTGGATGGTTTATGGTGTGGACGCCGATGGAAGATGGTTTATTTGTTTTTGTTTTTGTTTTTGTTTAATATATATATATATATATAACTGGCATTGGTGGGTGAGCAACTATTTTATGGTATTAATGTCGTATAAGAAAATTTCACTCAGGATAAGGTGGGTAAATGAATTTGTTTCCTGTTTTTTGGAGAGCTTGGAGTAGTTTTTGGTGAGAGACAGCGTTGGGATTGTATTTCATTACAATAGATAGTTCAAGAAGGGTTAGTGCATTATATAATCCGTATCTAGTGGTTTAGCAATTTTTTATGCTGAAAAATGTGGATGTCTTACGGACTTATATTTATTATTATTGAGGTTGTTAAGATGTTCTTGTTGGTAATGGTTGTTAAATTAGACATCTGGGAGAATACACCTGGTGTTGGAGTACTGTAAAGGTGGTGATCTTTCCTTGTACATACAACGTCATGGTGCAGTAGCTGAAGCAACAGCTAAATATTTCATGCTGCAATTAGGTATTGTTGAAAGATCTTTGTTTCATATTTTTCATCTTAAGGTTATAGGCTAACAAAATTTTCTTGTCAAGTGCATAATCTAACATTTGTACTTAATTTTTATAGCTGCAGGCTTACAAGTTCTTCGTGAACACAATCTTATACACCGTGATTTGAAGCCACAGGTGTGTCTTTACTGATTTTTTTGTGTAAGCATTTATAGAAAGTTATAACATCTTTCTACTGTAGCTGTTATCCTTATTATCCCTTAAATATTTTCTTCTTTCATTGTATGGAAACAGAACCTTCTCCTCTTAACCAATGATGAGCATTCAATTCTGAAGATTGCAGACTTTGGCTTTGCTAGGTGAGGCTTTGTTCCATTTCCACTATTTGCTGTAGTGATAATTTCGTCTCTAACTATATGCCAAAATGTGCTGATAAGTCATCTTCATGGCATGTAGCATATCTTCTTTGGGATCCGGGGAACATACTGTTTTGGGCTACGTTTTCCCCTGACTTTTACATGAGCAAGGGGGAAAATGGATAAAAACTTCTACAAAAAATGTCTATATTGTTGCTGTCATCCTCCAGATTCTGTACAATTATGGTTTAGGACATGAATCATATCCATTCTGCAATAATATAAAGTGTATGAGCTACTCTGATGGGAAGTGTATAGCTCCATGAAAACAGAATTTACTAGACGTTGCATTTTATCAAAGCAGAGTGGAAATGAGGTTTTCTATAACTGATTTTGATTTCACTCTTCTGGTTGTTATGTTTCCAAAAGATCTCTTCAACCCCGTGGTCTGGCGGAGACCCTGTGTGGTTCACCACTATACATGGCTCCAGAAATTATGCAACTCCAAAAGTATGATGCCAAGGTGAATTTTTAGTCTCTGGCAGCTCAATATGTCCTTTTGTTTGAGCCGTGAAATTCATTACTTACTTATTGCACAGGCAGATCTTTGGAGTGTTGGAGCTATTTTATTCCAACTTGTGACGGGGAAAACTCCATTTACTGGAAATAATCAAATTCAGGTTTGAAGAAAATTTTCTTATTTGTAGAGATATCTGCAGACATTTTAAATATTTCAATTTATTTAATTTTACACTGTTCATGTAATTCATACATGTTGATGGTTTTGAATCAGCTGCTGCAAAATATCATGAAATCTGCTGAGGTGCGCTTTCCTCCTGGTAAAAGTGATCTTAGCTTTGAATGCCTTGATTTATGCCAGAGGCTTTTGCGTCGTAACCCTGGTGAGTTGCTGTAATTAATACACGTTTATATGAGCACTATTTATTGGGGGCAATTCTCCAATCAATTTTATTGCACGTGAAGTTTTTTTTATTTTTATGCTGTTCATTGATGTTTGATTAAATATCCTCACATAAATGTGTGTTTAATTGCAGTGGAACGCTTGACTTTCGAGGAGTTCTTCAACCATAACTTTCTTTTTCCAAATGCTTTGGGCAAATCAGTAAGGTTTGAATATAGTTTGCAATCTTTTAAAGGCCTGCCTCAAGACCACTAATTTTTATTTGTTCCATGATCTTGGCTTTGATTCTTAATTTGTTATGGGTTACTCTCACCTGGCAAAACAAGGACCGTGAATTGGGCATTATAGGCTATTAATTCTTTGAATTTGGATGCCTCAATCTGTGACCGGTTTATGTCATGCTAATATGATTGTTCTACATAGTAGTGGAAGTTTTTATGCACCATGCAAGTTATTTTTGGAAGTATGAATTGAGAAGTCTGAATACTAAGCACATTTACATGCAGAGAAAATGGGGAAGCGTCAGCTAGAATTTCATCTGTTGAATCTAATCTTGTGACCCAGACAAATGAGAGATTGGATGAGGACTGTTTACCATTCGTTTTTGATGATGATCACCATGGTACTAATGTGGAGCCTTTTTCTTCATCACCATCATCAACTCCTTTTCCTAGACTTCCTCTTAAGCAAGACCTTGGCAAGGTTACACGCATTGTTTCCAATTGCATGAACGTCAGTTATCAAGAAGCAATTGTTCAGAAAGGAGTAAAATATAATAGTAGACATGGCTTCCATAACACTTCAGAGGTGCCTTTTAGAACTACTGGTACTTCTGTCAACCCAAGACAGACAAAGTTTTCCAAAGGTCCAAGCTTACTGTAGTTTCTATTTATCATTTTGGTAGTTTAGTTGTATTCTTTTAAGTTCACTACCATAATTATTCCTTAAATGACTAAGTGCTTCAGGTTTGGACTCATTGGAGTGGACTGATCAAGATTATGTTCTTGTATCGAGTCCACCAGTTGAAGAAACATCTTCATCAGCGAGTGAAACCCGACCATTCCATTCGGTTTCCAAATCAGGAAACATATCCAGAGCATCTGTTAGTAATCCAAAATCAAGTTCGCCAATGCCTATAACAGGGGCACTGCCACACAGAGCTTATGAATTTGGAAGCTCTGGGAGCAACAGCTCTGTGCCATCAGGTGCATCCCTTGGATCAACGGAAATGGGAGAGATTCTGGAACAGCCATCATCTGATTTTATATCCAGGATTAAGTCGTTGCAGCTGTGTGCATCTGCCGTCAGTGAATTAGTAAATGAAAAGGTACTCGAGAACTTGGTGTTGAGAATTTGAGTCGGTAATCACCTCTATTATTGACACATTTATTTCTTAAAAAAATATTGGTTTGAAGGTTGAATCAGGTAGGCGATTGGAAGCTTTCTCAGTTCAACTTGTCCTGTTAGCAATATGGAAGCAAGCACTGCATATTTGCCATACGGAGGCTGCATCTGCTGTTGAAGGAAGTCCCTTGATGAATGCTTGTGCTACTAGAAGCATAATAAGCAGCAGTGGCAGCCAGAAGCTTTTTGATTCACAGGATCATCACAGAGGTAACTTGGAAGTTCAGGGCTCACCAACTGTTTTGTCTCGTATTGAGAGAGAATTTCTTCAAGAAGTTGAGCATGCTGAGGAGCTTGCTACTGATCTTGAATTATCCAATGGTACTAAGCTAAACTTCATAAACACACAGAATCATGCTTTGTATCGCTTTTGCTGATTTTTTTCATTATACCATAGTTGTAATGCATATATTCCCTTCCCAGGAAACGCGGAGATGCCTGACGCCATGGAAATCATATTCCAGTTTGCTCTGGCATTAGGCAGAAATGGTGCTGTAAGTAAATCATCATATCCCTGATTTTGATGTCGATATTGGGTATGCGTCAAATGATGCAATTGTTCAACTCCACTCTAGCTAAAAAAATGAATCATAAGGAGAACTAATATAACTAATAAACTAAATGATATGTACAATAACTTGTAGGTTGATGAGTTGATGGGTGCGATGGAGAATGCAGTGGCTTTATATACAAAGGCTGTGCGACTTCTCTCTTTCTCTTGGTGGAGGCACCTTCTCTCATCCTAAACCCTCCGTTGTCTTTGACAACATCTGACCGATTTCGACTCCGATCGTATATTGATATTTTGAACAACAGACAAAGCCACTCAAGGTCACAGAGGATCGCTCTTTTAAATGCGAGGATCCGCCTAGCTTAAGCCCTTGATTCCCTGTAAATTACTACTGTAAATTTAATTTGATTTGTACAGTAATTCTTTGCCCAATGATTGTAAAAATTCAAAGCAGCATGTTTGTAACAGTAATTCTGAAGTAACTCTCATTGTCTGGTTCCACAACTCGATTAATAATAAATGATTATTGCTAAAGAAACAAACAATTTCCAGTGACATTAAAATCATGGCATATCACAAACAACACAGAATAATATAGCCAAAAAGAACTTTTCAGTGAAGATTAACAGGAGACCTGGCTAGAGAAGAATGAAAATTAACAGCAGCACATAAGCTTTTGATGTGAGTATGTTGAAAATGGCTCTCTAGCCAAACATTTGTTTACCATCATGGATGCCACAAACTTGCTTGGATGGGCACAAAGGTTCGAAATTGAAGTGGGCATTGCCAAGGGATTGGCCTATCTCCACGAGGAGTGTTTGGAGTGGGTCATTCACTGTGATGTGAAACCTGAAAGCATACTCTTGGACAGTGATTTTGAAGCCAAGAATGCTGATTTTGAGCTTGCAAAATTGTCACACCGAGGTGGGTTTTCTTCATATGTTTCTCGCATGAGAGGCACAAAAGGCCAAAAGGGTACACGGCACCAGAGTGGGCTTCAAACCTCCCATCACTGCCAAGGTTGATGTCTACAGTTATGGGGTTGTGCTACTTGAGATTTTGAAGGGGAGAAGAATATCAAATTGGACCTTGCGAGGAGAGAAAGAGGAGTTGAGACAGGTCATAGACTTGGGCAAAGTGTGAGATTAAGCTGCCTGGAGATGGGTCATGGATAGCTGAGTTTATAGACCCCAGATTGAATGATAAACATAACAAAAGACATGCTGTTGCGATGATAAAGGTGGCATTCTCCTTCATTGACGAGGACATGAGCAAGCGACCAACAATGGAGGATGCAATTCAGATTCCATTCAATATTGAAGAGTAACAAGCATCATCCACAACGTGGCCATGATACCTATGTTTACATACACTACTCTTGATGTGTCCGACCAGATTTCAGAAGAATTGCAGTCTTTACATACAGATACAATTAAGCTTATCTTATGACATTACTCATTACATGTAATAAGATGAAATGCAATATGCATATGATAGCTTTATATAATAATATCTGATACTTCACTGTTTCTTGTTCAAGACCTGTACATATTTATAACAAGTAGACATGTATTTTGCTTATTTATCAAGAATTTTGCATATATGCACTAAACTTTAAACAAGTGTTCAATTCCAAGCCAAGACATTTCTCAATCCTGACAATTTTTTAAATCAAATGATGATTAGCACCATTTTTTCTCTTGGAAAAAAAAACACCATTTTTTGACCAAGCACATTACAAGTCTACACACCAAACGAGAACAACAAAGTCAATGACCATATCATAATTCAATTTCGTAATCGAACATAAACAATATACACCAAATGTAACATGACCTTAGTTTGTTCTATTTAATATCAGCTATTAGCTAAGCACTGATAATGACACACTAAAAATTGCACAGTGCATCAAGAGCATCCCACCTTATTACGCTAAAACTTGTCCTAACATTTGCTTAATGGCCTCACTTACGCACATCAATCTTTCCCTCACACAATTACCACGTAGAAACATTGTTGGATCATTGTAAGCCTGCTAATTATTCTCACTTAGCACTAATTACAAAGCAGAGATAGTATCAAAATGCATATGGCACTAAGTACTTAGCACTAAGTGCGTTCATGTAATAAGCAAATTAAGAGGACGTTCAAAGAGTGTTAAGTCTTTTAAGTTTTTTTATTGCCCTTTTGTGCATCATATAATTGTTAATGGCGGCTATCAATTTCAACTTGTAGACAGCGTCTGCAATGTTACCGCACCAGACAACTACTGCATTAATCTTGACCTTCTACATATATACCAACTTGAAGACGACTACGTATATAGACAAAGCCAGCAAGGAAGTTAAACATAATCCAACCATGGCCACTTTGAGTTCTTCCCTCATATTGGCAGCTTGCATTTTGATATCTCTGCCTATAACTTCCTTTTCTTCTTCTTCAACCGGTTCTTCTATGACAAGAGGGTCCTCTCTACATGTAGAAGATAAATCCGACTTGTTAATCTCTCAAGACAAGTCTTTCACTGCTGGGTTTTACGAGGTGGGCACAAATGCCTACTGCTTTGCCGTCTGGTTCACCATCACCAATGGAACAGCCGTCTGGGCAGCCAACCGTGACCAGCCCGTTAATGGTAAGGGCTCCAAGCTCTCACTCTTGAACGATGGCAACTTGGTGCTCTTGGACTTCGGCGACTCCCCCATTTGGATGGCAAGCTCTAACCTCACCGTCCAAGCCAATATGCTTGAGCTATTGAATACCGGTAACCTGGTCCTCAGAGACCCATCCGGCAACCTTCGGTGGCAAAGCTTCGATTCTCCCACTGACACACTGCTACCTCTGCAACCCATCACCAGGAGAAGGGTCCTCGTCTCGGCCAGCCGAAAAGGTTCCTTATTCTCCGGTTATTATAGCTTCCTATATGATAATGACAATGTTCTGAGATTGAAGTACGATGGACCAGACCTTTCGAGCTTATATTGGCCCAATCCAGACAACACTGCTTGGGGCAATGGCAGAAGAACCAACAACAGCAGCAGATTCGGTGTGCTAAGTGAAGAAGGCAGCTTCTGGTCCAGTGACAAGATGAGTTTCAATGCCTCTGATATAGGCCTTAGAGTCAAGAGGCGCCTGACCTTGGATTATGATGGCAACCTCAGGCTCTACAGCTTGGACGAATCAACTAAGTCATGGAGTATCACCTGGCAAGCTCTTTCTGAGATGTGCAAGATCCATGGACTGTGTGGTAAGAATGGAGTCTGCGTTTATACTCCAGCTCCCAAGTGTTCCTGTCCTGCGGGGTATGAGCGACAGGACCCAACCGACTGGTTCAAAGGTTGCAGGCCTATGTTCAAACTTGGGTGTGAATATCCTAGACAAGAGGTAAAATTTGTAAAAGTAGCTCATACAGATTTTTATGGGTATGATGCCAACATTAGTGAAGGGAAAACCCTTCAAGGTTGCCTGCGGGAATGCGAGACACAGTGCAACTGTGATGGTTTTGTGTACAGAATAAATGGCCAGGGTCAATGCTATACAAAGTTTATTTTGGTTAATGGCTATCAGTCCCCTGTCTATCTCGGGGATATGTATCTGAAAGTACCCAAGAACTTGGAGACAGCAAGCTCACCGACACTAAGTGTAGAAGACCCCGTTTGCAGACCCAAAAGAAGAGAATTTCACCTCCCCAATCCTGTATCAGACCAGTAAAGAGAAATCTTACACTTTATTATACTGGTTTGTTTGTGCCATTGGGGGGTTGAAGCTCTCTTCATTGTGACCGGGTGGTATTACCTTTACAGGGGTAGAGAGATCCATGGATTAGTGGAGCAAGGATACAGAGCAATATCTAGACAGTTCAGAACATTCACCTATGCCGAATTGAAGAAGGCAACAAACAAATTCAAGGAAGAGCTGGGCAGAGGAGGGTCTGGTAACGTCTACAAGGGACTTTTGGATGATGCAAGAGTTGTAGCAGTGAAGAGGCTGGTCAACATGAGTCAAGGTGAAGGGGAGTTCTGGGCAGAAGTGAGCACCATCGGAACAATCTACCACATGAATTTAGTAAGAATGTGGGGTTACTGCTCTGAAGCAGCAAATAGGCTTTTGGTGTATGAGTATATTGAGAACGGTTCCCTGGCTCAACATTTGTTTACCGGGAGTGATCCTACAAACTTGCTTGGATGGGCACAAAGGTTCAAAATTGCAGTGGGCACAGCTAGGGGATTAGCGTATCTTCACCATGAGTGTTTGGAGTGGGTCATTCACTGCGATGTTAAACCTGAAAACATACTTCTAGATGGTGATTTTGAAGCTAAGATTTCTGATTTTGGTCTGGCAAAGTTGACACATCGAGACAGATTTGCATCCACTGTTTCTCGTATACGAGGAACAAAAGGATACATGGCACCAGAATGGGCTTCCAACCTCCCTATCACTGCAAAGGTTGATGTCTACAGCTACGGGGTTGTGCTACTTGAGATTGTAAAAGGGAGTAAAATATCAAGTTGGGTGTTGGAGAGAGAAGACGAGGTGGAGTTGAGAAAGATTATAAGCTTGGCAAAGAGCCTTAAGGTAGATTCTGTAGATGAATCATGGATACGTGACTTTGTAGACACCAGACTAGATGATAAGTACAATAGAAAGCAAGCCATCACAATGATAAATGTTGCTTTATCCTGCGTTGCAGAAGATAGAAGCAAGCGACCAACAATGGATGATGTACTTCAGAATCTATTAAAAGTTCAAGACGAACAAGTACCTTCCTCATCGCATCCATGAGAGCCGTATTTTCATTCTCTATTCTTGGTTACGCATCTCAATTTCCTGTCACTGCCAAGAACAAGAGCAAGTAAAATCATTATGTATCCAAAAGTTTCTTTTATGAGTGTAATTGGATCATAAATTACCTACATGTAGAAATAATCCTTTGATGATTGTATGATTTTCAACTTCTGTGCCGAATTCAGACATATTTCTTCAGCGTCCAGCAAAATTTCAAACTACTGACAGAATGTCAAAGTTACTGTGCATGTAAAGTCTGTTTGATGAGAAGAGAAGCGTAGGAGGAAGGTGACACCAACAATTACCACATGAACACACGCCATCTTTGAAATGCTGGACTCTATTCACATCCCGGACAAAAATCTCACCGTTAAACTTCGAAATGAACTTTGTAATAGAATGGCAATCTTCACATAGCCTCAAGTTTTTCATAATTCTGACAGTTTCACCCGTACTTTTGTTGATCAAGTCAAATGCAACAGCTAGTTTTTCACTATGGCCTAGCAGGATTCGCTCCTTTTCATCTTCATCAAGATCATACAACGCAACTTTTGTGTTTAAAACATAACCTCTAACTTTCATTTCCTCTAATATCTTAACTAGCAATGTGTGTAGCTGCTCCATTCGTGGGTGAGACAAATGAGTAAAGCCTCCTTCTCACTTCAATCCAACTACACCCTGCAACATTCAGAAGTTCTTCTGCTTCCAAAAGCTTCGTAACCCTATTCACATTATCCCACATATTAGCTCGAGCATAAACATTTGCCAAAAGCACATAATTACCAGCATTATTAGGCTCAAGCTCAAATAGATGTGAGCTTGCCCTTTCCGCTAGTTCTACATTGCCATGAATGCGGCACACACCGAGAAGTGAACCCTAGATCATAGGACAAGGAACAGTCTGCATCATTTCAATAATCTTCTCCACTTCATAATTGACCGGCATGACCGAGAAGATCAACTATACAAGCATAATGCTCATCAGCAGGCACCACATTGTACTCCTCCATCATTGAACCAAATATCCTCTTCCCCTCCTCTACAAGCACCTAAAACACTCACAAAAGTAATATGTCTAGGCAAAACCCCCACACTTACCATCTCCACAAAACTCCGAACTGCGTCCAAAGCAAGACATTAACACCAAAACGAGACACCATAGAATTCCGACTAACAACATCTCTCTCAACCATCTCATCAAACACCCTCCTCCCCATGACCAAGCTCCCACATTTGGCATACATCAACACCAGCGCATTCGACACTGACAAAATCAAATCCAATCTCCTCCTAACAACATAAACATGAGTAGCCCTCCCAAGCTCAAAAGCACCAAGAGCTCCACAAGCTTGAAGCACATTAACCATAGTAACCGAATTCGGCACATCACCGCCCAGCTTCACCATCATCCTGAGCTGCTCAATCGCCTCAAACGGCCTCCCATTCTTCCCATAACAGGAGAACATAGCACTCCAAGACACCACATTTTTGCAAGGCATTCGGTCGAACACACACCGAGCATACCAAACACACCCAACTCTCGCATACAGATCCACCAATGTGGTCGCAACATGAACATTCGCCTCAAACCCGCGCCTCTGGAGCGTGGCAATGCACCTCCCTACCCAACCTAAAAGTCGAATCCTTCGACGCATCGGCGACGCAGCAGGCCTTGACCAGGTGCGGGTATATGAACCTGTCCATCCCAGCTCCATCGCCGCGGCCGGCGAGGGCGAAGGCGGACCAGCGCGTTTCAGACGAAGACGGTTCGGTCGCGCGTTTCATCGAACAGTCGGACGGCGTCGTGGAGGGAGTAGGCATTGATGAGCTTAGTAGCCAAGAAGGGGTCTTGATCGAACCCGTCGTCGACCAAGCTCCGGTGGACCGCCCGGACGTCAGCGAGCGAGCGGGAGCCGGCAAGGAGGATCTCGTAGCTGCGCTGAGTGTGGGCGGGGGCTCGGAGTGATGGGTCTGGATGCGGTGCTTGTGGGTGGCGGGGAGGGAGCAGTGGCGGCGGCGTCGGCGGAGGCGGTGGAGACGGCGGCGTTGGCGGCCGGAATGGCCGGCGGCGAGGTGATGGAGGAAAAGAATGAGTGGAGCTTGGGGTAGGAGCAGGATGAGGACGTGGGAGTGGGCGTTGGGAGTCGGCTCGTCAAATTTAAATACTTACTCGGACTCGAATCTTTGGAGGCGAGCTTGAATAAGGTCGTATTTGACTCGACTCGACTCCGTTGTAACTCGAATTCGACCCGTAATTCGACTCGAACTCGACTCGTAGTTCGACTCGATAAAATAATATAATAATATAGTCTTTATATTATATTATATATATATATAATATAATAATAAAAAAGTAATATAGTTGAGATGGTAAGTATTCAAGTCATGGGTTCAAACCATATTGGCCTTATTTTTTTAAGTGAGGTATTTTGACTTTTAATCGAACTGGTTTCGAGCTGACGAACGAGTTGGGCAAATGAGCTCACAAAAATTAAACAGTTTAAGTATATTCGATCTCGAGTCGAGCTCGAACACATAAAAGATATTCGAGTCGAACTCGAGCATGCATGTCTAAAACTCGTTTGATCTCGAGTCGAGTTCGAACGAGTTTCAAACTATTCGAGCCGAGTTTGAACACATGTTGAGCTCGGCTCGCTCGCTCAATTAGCACCCCTAGTTAAAAATAGTTTATTTAAGTTTTTTTCTAATTACTAAGCTGTGTATAATATCATGCATGAAATTTTCATGTATGTTGTGCTTTACATATTATTATTATTATTATTATTATTATTATTATTATGTTGTTAATATTTTTGAATCAACATATAGATTATTTATTTTTTAAATTACTAATTTATGTACAAATTTTCATGTGTTGTGCCTTACATATTAGTATTGTGTTATGTTATTTATATTTTTGAACTAATATATATTATCATGCTATGTTACTTTTTTATCATTCAACTTTATTTTATGTATTCCCAAATACAAAAAAGAAAAAATACATTTAACATGATTCACTCTTTTTTAGATGTTTTTTATAATTACTTTAGTTTACTTTATATATTATCTTAACTTTTTTTCAGGGTTGTCATGTATTTTTTTAAAGTTAATTATCATTATCATCATTGTGGTTATTAGTAATCACTCTTATTACCATGCTTTGTTATATATTAAAAGCTTCAAAGATTTTGCGCCGCCGCCCTCCCCTTTAAACGCCGCCGTCGCCCGCCACCGCCGCCGCCATCCCATCTACATTTTTTCGGCCATTGTTGAACGGTCATCTTCTCTTCAACTTAGCCGGCGAATAGGAGCAGTCTGTGAATCAAAGGAGGCTCCTTTGTTTCGGGTTCAGTTGATTCATATCCTTCTTATTCAAATTTGATTCCAATCCCAAGGTTTCGTTTTTGGGCGCTTGCTTTTTCATTGCTTGCGCTCGGATTCGAGGGTAGTTGTTTATCTTTCAGCTTTTTCAGTTTTTTGAAGCACAAAAGATGCGTTCTTTGTTGCAGAGGTTGGTGAACAGAAGCTTTGCATCACTGTGGTGTTTGGTAGGAATCGAAGCTGAAAAAGTTTTGTTGTTGAATTTGCATTGATCAATACCTTCGCTGCTGCTCTGTTGTTTATTTGTCGATTCTTAGTTTGATATATAGTTTGGCAAAGTATGCGTCTTTGCTGCCCGAGCTTCAAACTCTGTAATCCTGGCCATGTTTCCAAGCATTGTGCTGCTGTGGCAGTCGGTTCTGCGGCGGAGTGCAATAAACATGCGATCCTTCGTGTCCGTATTGGGAGATCAAGTGTGTGTTTTAGTGGTAAGAATGTGGTGGTTCACTTGCCGAAGGCAAACAAATGGAGTGTTGGGATCAGGTGCTCGGTGCAGCCGAACCAAGTAGAAGAATTGGTTGACTCGAATTTTGCGTTGAAAGGAGACGGCGATGTGTCTGTTGTTACCGAAAGGTCTGTGGCATCGGCACCAGTGGAGCTTGATAGCTCGGATGGTGGTGGAGATACTTTTATTGGCAATAATGGTGATAGTAGATTCCCACCTGGAGGTGGAGGAGGTGGTCATGGTGGGAGTGGTAATGAAGAAGATGATTATGAGGAGAAAGAATTTGGACCCCTGTTGAAATTTGATGAGGTGATGAAGGAAACCCAGGCTCGGGGTGTTAGTCTTCCATCTGACATGTTAGAAGCAGCTAAAAGTGTAGGAATTCGTAAGGTTCTTCTTCTTAGGTACCTGGATTTGCAGGTAAAGCTTTCTATCTTGTTTGTTTATTTGTTGTATGTTGCTACCTTCTCGAGTCCATATTGAAATGATAATTTTTTTTGTTGAATGTTGATTCGTTCTTAGTATTATTTCAGGCATCAGCTTGGCCTTTGGGGGCTGCAATCAGAGCCTGCTCCATGCTTCGTAATCGAATGCTAGCTGACCCGTCCTTTCTTTTCAAAATAGGGACAGAGGTTTGCTCAATATCATTGACCTTTGAGAGGATCTTAAACATTTTCACACACTCATGAAATTTAAAATTGGCATTGCAGATATTTATTGACTCTTGTTGTGCAACATTTGCTGAAGTTCAGAAGAGAGGAAAGGACTTTTGGTCAGAGTTTGAGTTATATGTTGCCGATCTATTGGTAGGAGTAGTTGTCAATGTTGCCCTTGTTGGTATGCTAGCACCCTATGCACGTTTTGGTCAGGCATCTGTATCTAGTGGGTTCCTTGGGCGTGTTCAACATGCTTATGGTGCTCTTCCTAGCAGGTAAAGCATTTCATCTTCTATTAGGGAGTGTACATTGTAGCTTCCCTACGTTTGTTGGTTTATCAGACAGGAGTTAAATAATATAAAGTTGACTCATTTCCCCATGGATAATCCAAAACCATTACTTAAGGGATCAAATGCATGCTGTTCTAAATGTTTCCTATTACTTAAGAAGGGCGATATGCTATCACTTTTTCTATCTGTTTATGTATTTGCTGTGCCTGACATGGTGAAGCATAAATCTACTGTTCTAGGTGCTTACTCTTACAACTATGCTTCGTCTTATTAATACACTATTTGTCTGTGAGTGGGCATACGATAAATGAATGCTTTGTGGCTTCTTGTGATAATGCAGAATTCTCTAAGTCGCTATATCTTATGCAGTGTTTTTGAAGCTGAAAGGCCGGGATGTCGATTTTCTATTCAACAGAGAATTGGAACATATTTCTACAAGGTGTGAATCATGAAATGATGTTGAAAATATTCATGTTTAACTAAATCAAAATTACTGTCATAATCATCTCATGATACTAATGACGTAATTTTAGAAAGATATATAGAATGAGGTTGATGTCAGAACTTATATTGACTTCCACCTTTCATGGGTGTTGCTGTTTCTGCATGATTTTTTGCGATCAATTTCATTTGGTAATTCAAGTTATTCCAGCTTAGATAGGATGAGGAGCATGTTGTGATTTGAAATGAATTTTAACAATTGTAGCTAAAACCTAATAAAATACATGTTAAAAATAAGCTGGCATAGACATGCTTCATTTCATTTAAGATTACCACTTATACGATGAATGTTCCATTTTTCCACCGGGTTTTCTATGTTAAAGCATTATTTTCATTTATGTGTGCAGGGTATTATGTATGCTTCGGTGGGGTTCTTTGTGGTATAATTGGCCAAGGAATTGCAAACTTGATAATGACTGCTAAACGGTAATGACGAATTCATCTAAGCATTTGTCCCTTGTGGGATTTGTTAAACTTCATTTATATCTTGATGGCAACGTATCCATGCATAATTGCTCTTTCTGAACGCTATTCAGTGTTTATTCATAGAACACGCTGCATGCTTACAAAAATGCAAGTCTCCATTTTAGGAATACTTTGATTACATGCTATATTAAGAGGTAGTACATCATAATTTTAGATGCGAAATCCATCTCTCATCTTGCTTGTCTAAACATTTAATGTCACTTTTGTCAGTCCATCATTGTAGCTGCGGAACTCAAGTTGTGAAGTGCAAATTACTGACCTAGATATGAAAAGTCTAAGATTCTTTGCTATCTTGTGAATGATTATGATTAGGCGGGGTGGCACGATGTGCTTATTAGTAATTTGCTCATTTGTTGGTTTTTGTCAAAACTTTTTTCATAGCAATTGATTTCCTTTTGTTTCTTCGAAATCTAAATGCCATCAAAAAGTTTCTTGTAAGTGCTAATTATATTAACGCCCATAATTCTTCTATATTGTTAGTGTACCCAAGTTGAGCTAGGTCTTTCTTTTTGTTATTCAACTCCAGTTAGCATGGTATTGGATTGCTTATGTAATTATTTTTGGGAAATTATATTTGTTAATTTTTCTGTCACACTTACCGGGAGTGTCAATTGTTCAGGAGTATCAAGAAATCTGAGGACGACATACCTGTTCCTCCTCTTCTAAAGAGTGCAGCTCTTTGGGGTATGGACAAATCATTATTCATTTTATTTACTTATGTCTTACATGAATGCACATTCTTTTCCTAGTCCTTTTAACCTATCGTAGCTGCATTCAGTAGAGAAACATTGAATTTGCCTGTTCATTTCTCCTCTAATATATTTTAACAGTTCAAAAGATTTGTTGTTTCATGTGGCCCTTTGTTTGATACTACAAAACTGTTTAAATTTGTGTCTTCTGATTGCGGATGTGTATCTGTTTGCTCCTCAGGTGTTTTTCTTGGTGTTTCTTCCAACACTCGGTACCAAGTTGTCAACGGTCTAGAGCGTGTTGTTGAAGCATCACCACTAGCAAAGCAAGTCCCCCTGTCGCCCTGGCTTTCACAGTTGGGGTGCGTTTCGCAAACAACATCTATGGTGGCATGCAATTTGTAGATTGGGCTAGATGGAGCGGAGTTCAGTAGAATCTTTTAGCATCAATTTCTTGGCAAGGTAATAATCCTCCCCGTATGGTTTGGAAAATGCTGTCTGGTGATCAAGTTCGCGATCTTCCCATGGTCATATTTATTAATAATTTCGATCACATCTTGAGCTTGAAAAATTGTTAGAATAGGAAATGAGTTTGTTGATTTCTGATCATCTCTGAAAGAATTCGAAATTTCTTAGTTGAAGATTTGATTACATGCTTGTTATGCTCAAAAAAACCCGAGAACAGCATATCCATCCATCAATGCAATTCGTCGAGCAAGGTACCCGGAAGGTCATCTGCACGCATATTTTGCATCTCTCCAATGAATTGCCAGTGTATGGTGTCCACGAATGCAAGAAACCATCAATCCATGATTCCTAGAAGAGGACGGGGTACTCGCGATGTGTTCACCTTAATTCGGAAAAGAAAATGTTTCCCTCTTTGCAGTTTCAGTAGTACATTGTAAAGTTGGCATCTAGTGCTTCCAGCGTAATTACCATATAACACTATGACAGGTTCCAATCGGCTCTACTGTTACTTGCACTAAAACCACACAAAACACAGGCAATCTGATCGTTGAAATACGTCAATCTGATCATGTTAGGTTGCCATTGGCAGCTAGTTCACTAGCTAGAAAGCATATGAATCAGCAAAGATGTGTAGTACTTATAAATCTCCGATGAAGACGAAAGAACAGCATTTCCTATACTTCAAGCCAATCACCTGCATGTTTTCGTTGTTAACAGTAAATAAAAGGGTATCAATACATGGGCATTTCAAATCACCTACTTTCGCTACTTCATTAGATCATTTTGTTTGAAACCAAATATTTTACCGGGCATGTGAAGACACAGGAACTGTAGCTACTCACAGGATTGTGATGACAAGACAGCATGTAAGATTACCTATCCTTGTTCGTCAGTCGATAATGCAACGTTATGTACAAGTTGGCAACTAAGTAACCTTTTCTTTTTTGTTTTTCAATTTTCTGATACAATCGTGTCAATAAAAAGAGAAAAAATACGACGGGGAAAAGATTCAGCATTCCGCCAAGGTTAGCCAACCTATATTGGAAATCAACCCATGCTTCCAAAACCAGATTTCTGGGAAACTTCAATTTTAACTCAGCAACAGAAATCATCGACCATGTTTCTTGATATTCAGCTCCGAAACCTGCTTTTACACCATTCTTTTTGTAATCACTGCAAAATATATACAGTACATCCTTCAGTGCCGACTCCCTTGTAAGTTACTACTTTCAGCAACTAAGAATGGCACAAATATAATGATGGATTTTGTTTAAGAAAACAAAAAATGGTGTATACAAGAGAAAACGATTTGAATTGCATGACAAAATGTAAATCTACTTTAAATAACTCAACTACAAATAGTTGAGTCAGGTCAGATAATAAAGCAGTCAGGTCAGTACTCCAAATAATTTATTGACCCAAAGAGTTACACAGTACATCATTGAGTAAAATCCGGAATAATATGCCCAATGTGTGCATAATTAAATAATCATACATTCACGGTTCAGCTTTTTGTATTCCCAACTCCTTCCAAAAATATAAAAAATAAGTAAATAAATAAATAATTTCAGAGTCAAAGTTCACCAGTAACCATGTCATAAATCTCAACACCATTTGCGTGTCTCACAACTGCCTATTTATTATACTCTATAGTTCTCATTGTATAAAGAACGGAACTGTCCATCTAATTTGATAACTAGTCAACTTTAACATGAGCACCAATTTCTACAATAACAAATGAGAAAAACACAAAATCTAAATGAAAATTGAATAAACACGAAAAAAAGTTACTAGTGAGTAGTGTCAACGTGAGATGAAAGACCCCAGCTCATATTTTTGTTGACATCAAATACTTGGGTTTTTTCTCTGCTGGTTTAAGGATATGAAAAGAGCACATCAAGTTTTCATCCATAGTCATCATAGCACCAGCATTGTCAAATTTACCACAGTAGTTGGGAGCTGAGAATATTGTAACAAGCTGTCTATCAGCAAAGAATTCGTATCCATCCTCCACAACCTGTGGAAATGAACACAACTAATTTAACGGTTGGAAAAAATATGTGATTCAAGCTATAAACACTTAAGTAAAGTTTTCCGGAAAGGTGCATCCATCAAATTTGGACACTAAATTGGAGATCAACCTGGTGTTCTCGACAAACAAGATCAAGATCATGCTTCTGCAAAAATTCTGAAACCTTGTCAGGTCCAAAAGTATATGAAACTCCTCTGTCATTCATTCCCCAACCCTGAACATCTCTAGCAGGATCCAACCAAAGCAAATCACAGAGCAAGCCAGTATCTGGCACATCTGTCGGACGGGTTATGTTCTTCACTTGATCCAAGTTGGTCAAATCAGGGAAAAGCCCCCCATGCATGTATAAAATTTTGTCATCAATAACAGTGGCTACAGGAAGACAATTAAAACAATCAGTGAAGACTTTCCACAACCTTACATTGAACCGCCTTTTACACTCGTCATAAAATCCATATGTCTGATTTATTGAAGCACATTCATGATTTCCTCTCAGTGAAAAAAAGTTCTCAGGGTAGTTAATCTCAGAAGCTAGCAAAAGACAGATGGTTTCCAAGCTTCGTCTGCCACGAACCACAGAATCTCCCAAGAACAGATAATTAGCCTGAGGAGGCAAACCACAATATTCAAAGAGCCACAAAAGTCGCTGTATTGACCATGAATGCCACCTGCAACAAGTTAATGCAAATTATGGGTCTTTACGTGGAGACAAAAGAGAGAAAATCTCACAGCCGAATGAAACCATTAAAGAGAAAAAGGCTAAAAAGACCACCACAACCAACTTATAGACTGCCTAAACGTGCCAATTCAAAATCCCATACGTGCTTATAAATAACATTACCACAGGTGAACAAATCAAAAGGCTACGAAACACTATTTTAATTACTTTTAATTTTTTCAATACTTCATAATGCAGCTTATAATATAATCTTCTTCTTCTTCTCTTCTTTTTCTTCCACCTATACCGAAAGGGAATCCTAAACTATGATCCATATGGTTACAAATAACAAATTTTTTATGGCCAGATGAACTAACACACCACCCTCCTCCTTTGTTCAGGCTTGGAACCAGCAATAGGCAAATAAAAAAATGAAGACAGGCTCAAATTGCACTAACACGATAAATCCCGGGAAAATGAGCCATGGAAATACTGACAGTACGTCGAATCTTCACTTAAGATGACAAGTACCATGTCCTGAAATTAACTTTGTTAAACGAAGTCTCATATTCACCACATGCTACTACTAATCAGCGAATTCTGCAACAATTACCCAACTACATCCCCACACATCAACTAATCCCCAACTTGAACAAAACTTGTAACTCCAATATATCGAATAACACAAAAATCATCTCTTTTCAAAGATAGAATCTGTATACTTTCTGCCATTCCATAACATTAACTCAGACCACACATTATTATCCACTAAACAATCAAAAAGAGCAAAAAAAATGAATAAGTACCGCATATCTTGGTGGGATCTTGGAGCTCGAGCAGGTTGGGCTGCTGGAGAAAGATCTCCAGGGACACAACGCAGTACGAATCTCCTCCTCGGAGAGCTGCACCTGTTTGCCGGGGGGCGAATGGACCTCGACAAGCCGGTTAATGCCGCCGTCCAACACCTCGAGGTCGATCCCCAGCCCTTGCATGGCTATCAACCTCACCATCTCCCTCCCACCCTCTCCTTCGCCGCCGCCCCCTCCCCTCCACCCCAAAACACCACCAAAACCTACAAAGCGACTAGCTTTGGAAGCCCAGGAGAAGAAGAAGACGAAGGCCGGATGACTGATACGGCGTCGGCCGGAGATCGGCCGGAGATCGGCCGGCGATCGGAGTTGGGAGGGGGTAAACCTAGGTGGAGGAGGATGTGGGTATAAAAGGAATTAGAGAACATAGAGGGGCTTCTTTGGGATTTTGGAAAAAACAGACCAAATTTGGAAATAACAGGCATTGTTGAACTCACAGGTGAATCAGATTTTTGTACCATTTTAATTTATATTTATTTTTTTAATATGAAAATTTCACAAAATTTGACTTTTTTTTAGAAAATTCCGATATTTTAATTAATATTTAATACAATATTAATGACTAAATATATTTTTAACCTTTAATAAAATATTCAATTTATTATTTCAGAATATAATTCAAGTTCAACCCAATTTAAAAAAATATGCTTTTTACCACTTAAGGATCCGGTATAGTCATTTATACCATATTTCAAGCTAAGGTTTGAACATATTCTTTTGTAACATGTTGATGTTAAATAAAAAAATTAGCAATCAATTCAAATCACATAATTTCTAAGTTTTAAATTAAACAAAATTATATTTATCGTCCAACCAACTTTATTATCCAAGTTTATGTCAAATTCTGCTAACATAAGGAAATTTTTGTGTACACCCCAAGCCTTAGAAATTTTAAATAATGAGTCTTTCTTTGTGTTTTGATAGGGCTTTTGAATGTTTTTTTTCCTCTTTTTAAAAAATGGTTTTTTTTACCCTATTGTGGGGAGGCTTTTGAATGTTTTCTTTTACTCTAAAAAAACTAGATATCATGGATAATCTTGACATACAATAAGATATGATTAATTAGTACAGATTGGTCTTAAAACATATTAGAAAGCAATATCTATCTCCGGCCAATTATTTAGGATAATCTTCTTTCTTCCTCTTTACAAGACAATTAATCCACACACTCCCACACATGAACCAGGATTGAGAGCCTACCACCCACAGAAGGAATGTCTCCAACTAATAGGTCATGCCCGAGGAGGAATCCACCGCCTAAACTTCATTATTATCAGCTACTTGAACTAGTAACAAAAACAGAGATGTAGAGGATTAATAGAGAACAAGCAATTCTTTTTTAAAAAATTGCAACAGTAGCAAGTGTTCCTTTATAGACCCAAAAAAAAAACAAGACAGCATGTGTGTCAACAATTGTTGTTACATAAAATGAAAAAATACAATGCTAAACAAACAACTACTGATATTGGATGTATTACATGCTGCAATTCTTTTCTACTTGTTGTTCCTGTTCAAGAAGAGGTAACTCCACGTCCAATCACAGATCTCAAATAAGCTTAGCCGGTAGGAAAAACAAATGCTCATTAGGAATTAACGCCAGTATCGACTTTCAATACACTTGACATTAAATAGCAAAGCTATCTATACAAAGGCAAAGGTTTCATGGTAGCAACTGCAAAACTTACCACCATGGTCAACTAAAAAGTTGAGCACATTGAAATCTCCTTTCTTCTATAATCCAAAATAAAATTATGGCTCTGCTGTTGGCAAACACCAATGTGTAGCGAAGATGATGTGTAGCTAAAAAACGGAGAGGAAATCTTGTGCTTGTTCAGGATGGCATGTCCGAAGAGAGTAGATTCTTGATGGATTCGTAAGTCATGAAGACAATTGCCAAACCAGGGACCACTTTGTAATACTCGGGCAGTATCCCTCTATACAGACCATGGAATCCTTCAGTCTTGATTATATGTCTAAATGTACCAGGCAGGCCTGTCTTGTACACACGGGCACGGCCACCAGCTCCTTCTAGTTGCATCCGTCGTCTTACAAGATCCAGAGGAAATGTTGCTGAAGCCATTAGGAAGCAGTCAATTAAATTGCAAGGACTCCAAGGTTAGCCAATACCAGAAATTACAAATCGCAAAAAAATGAGAAAAAATAAACATTCCGAATACAGAGAATGCTGTAATATATTTTGTAAGGATATATACTATGTATTCTAACTCTACGCCCAAATAATAAAGAACCACAATAAATTTTGAAATTTCTCTTGAAAACATATACAGCATTCGCTGTAATATTATTCTAAGGATAGACTAAGTCTATTCCCGCATTTGTGACCCCAAACTCAATTCTTTGAAAGCAGATCGGTGACAAAAAAGAAGAAGAAATTTTGAAATTTCTATAAAAACGTTTCCCTTTGATGATATCGGTAATCAACATACTAATCAACAAATGTAAAAAGTGGAAATGAAAAAATGACATTGAATTAGCAATTCTAACCCTAAAATGCAGGTATGTCATAACTTTTTAACCTTTTGTAAGAGAATATTCTAATAAAAGTTTCTTCATTAGAACTGTAATTGGACTCAGAACAGAAGTGATAGTTTCACGGCAAAGAAGGTAAAGCAATCATGTTGAGCGTTATACAGTTAAAGGGAACTGTCTAAAAAATGGTCGAAATAGTTACAGTCAATATCCAGGATGTGCACATCATTGGAAACAAACACTGGCTGCACAAATTATGGAAATTTTAACATATGTCCATCACTGACATATATTCCTCTCAATTAAATGTTCTTGGCATCAAGTAGATTAGTACCCTCAGCTACTCAATGAAGAAACTTGGATACATATAAAAGACTGAAAAGAACCACGAATATGCAACAAAAGAAACCAAACCAGAACACACTAGTATGAGCAAAGCAGTTTTTTACCAGTAGATGATGCTAATCCCGATAGACTGCCACAACCTAAACTGATCAATGCAGTTGGATCATCAGGCCTACATAAGAAGAAAAATCAGACATTTACAGAAAGTGAAAAAGACAATAGCCTATTAAAAATAAAATTTTGAACATCTTACTAGAACAGGAATTTACCTCTCTGATTGCCACCAAGTTCTCAGAGTCTCATACACAGTAAAGCTGATTGCTAAGCTAGGACCAACCCCCTGATTGTAGCAAACAAAATTCTGAGAGAAGGGAAATAGTAGGATGGATTTAGATGGACTAAAATAATTAGGCACATACCAATAATGTAGCTCCCATGCCTTTGTACAGCCCCTTCACCCCTTCATCTCTGCAAATGGTAGAGAGTGCATTGGATATGCCTTTGTAGTAGATCACCTTAGTCTGCAAGTTCTCACCACACTTAAAATGACGTACAAAAACTCAAAACCCCTTAAAGCTGTTAACATTTTGTATAACACCGAGATCAAGTAAATCAAACACCAAAAGATTTATGTATATTTAACTCAGATTTGGTAGATCCAGAATGTTAATGGCAAACTATATGCTAAATGCAAGCTAATAGTTAAATGCCACCTACATGCAGAATTCTGAACATTCAAAGCTACAAATTGACATATTAAGAGAAATAAACATATCTTTCCAGTGATAATCAGTAAACTAGACATAAAATTAACTAGTTTCATTCAATACAGACCTAAGCTGGAAGGATGAAAATAATGAACTCCTGACAAACATAATTGAAAGGCATTATGAAGAAGGCTAAAATAATAGATAAAGATATTAAAGGAACCTGTGCAGCAAGACGTGTCCGCACAAGATCCAGTGGGTATGTCATTGAAGCTGCCGTAACACCCGCTAAACCACCCCCAAAAAGCCGCACAAAAATATCAGCATTTATGTTATCAAACTCAATTCCCGGGATTGAATGCATTATCTGTCCAAGAATATCACAATCCTAATATATAAGTTCCAAAAAGTTGAAAAATTAATAAAAAAGACCAATAAGTAAAAAGTAATGCACACGAGAAACTTTTGCACTGACATTTTTATATTGTTCATATGCATAGAAACTTATTGCAGAATAAGGTAGACGATGAGCAACAGTGACTAAATTTCCTTTCCAAAATGCTCGTAATCCTTCTTCATGTATAATACGGGATGCCTCTCGCCATAGACTTATTCGATGCATTGTCGCAACATCAGTGTGCATGCCTTGCAACTACAACATAATGAAGAAAATATTTCATATAAAATGAACAATACATACACATAAATATTGACCGCAAGATTAAAAGCCCCAGTAGACAAACAACAAGGAAAAATAAAATTTAACAAATCAAAAGTTAATTATGATGTCATGACATAAAAGTTTACCATCAAGTTTAACTTTAATCTTCAGAATTAGGAAGCAAATGAGCTTGAGCTGGAACAGTCAGGGCACACCATCAGACTTATCAAGGCAACCTCAAGCTTCTTCCAAGGCTCATGTTCTGAATAAGCCAAGATAAAAGCTACAGTGAGGTTGACCTGGTTCAGCTCAAAAGTTCTCAAATAATAATCACGTGGCTTGAAATAAAATAATTTGTTCAGGAACATGTTTGGAGAAGTAACACATACTTGAATGAAATATTGAATTTCTTAATGAGCGATAAATATAAATTTTCCAGCTCTATGCATGCCACAAAAAGTTCTCTTGGTTTTCAAACCAGAGCATAAATCCCAGATTCCTCGGCTACCTGATAAAACACCTTCTTTAAGAAATTAAATTCGTGACAATTGTTCGCTTAAGTCAAGAAGCCAGCCAACATACCCTGCCACAGCCAAACTCTATCTTTTTACTTTCACACCTAAGAACAAGTTGATAACTGAAAGCTACTTTACATGATTGGATAATCAAATCAACTTATAGTAGTTGTAGGCCAATGGGTGGTCATTGTTTATAGGCTTGAAGGAATTACTATGAACTTAAAGTAACCATACCTAGACTAAACATGAACTCATCCCCTTAGACAATGTCAAAAAACGAAAACCAATAAATAAAGGGGCACCAAACTGCAGGTAATGCCTTCCCCCTTCACAAGACTTACTTTATTTGGCAAATCAAGGTCTCTCCAAGTGAATCGATTAAAAGGAGATTTTTGCCACCAAAGGCGCAAACAGTAGTGTTCATATTTCGCCTAAATCATTTTAAGATTCCCATATGTGGCAATTCTACGTTAGTTGGGTTAAGATAGGAAAGATCAGCACGGGTCCAAATTTTTCGAGGAACGTAATATCATTATTCTGCATGAATTATATAATTATATGGCTTCTTCTAGTTGCTACTCTCAATCAAAAGCAAAGACCACAAAAAAACCATGCTCCAAAACGAAACTTCAAGAAGGAGCAATAAAGTCATCCCCACGTCTCTTTTCCAGCTAATGTCTATCCCGACTCAAGCTCACGTGCATCAAATTCTCTCAGTTTCTCCAACAAAATTCTCCCCTTACTCTGAAAATCGCCGCTTTCAATTAAAATATGAACTACGCAAAACCATGCACAAACGAATCCAACCAAAACTATCAAATTACGATCGAATTGACATCTCTCAGGTTAAGAAAACAATGATGCCCATTTATGCCTACATATTTCAAAACCAAATTATCCCCAAACTCTCAAACCAATCAATGGAACAATTTGCAAAGAAGAATTGAAGACCAAAGCTTCCATCCAGAGCTCACCTCTAGCCAAGAAAAACAGTTCCAACCATAAAAAACGAAAGAAAGAGCCCAACCTGGAAGAGAATTGTGAGGCGGGCGAGCGGCGCGGTGCACGTCTTCCCGACGGCGCCCGCCACCCCGCCGGCGAGCAGCTGGGCCACGGTCCCAATCTGCGACTGCTGCTGGAACGCCGCCGCCGTCGGCCGGCGGGGTGGGTGGTATTTGCAGACCCCGCCGTCGCCGAGCGGCCGCTGCTCGCCAGCCCCCTCGACCATCACCCCCATCCTCGCCTCCGTCTGCATTGCTCCCTCCACAGCGCCCACGTCGGAAAGAAGCGATTTTTACGAAGGGAATGGCCGGGGGAGGAGGAAAGGTGGGATCTTTGGCGGCGGTGGTTGCGGTGGAGACGATTGGGGAGTCGGCTGGAGGTTGAACCGAAAGGGTTGGGGGAGAAGATGGGGAATATTCCACGTTCTCCTAATCTCTTCTTGGGCCCATTTAGTAAGCCCATTATGCCCTTATAAAACTTTTAATATAACATTATAAGTTATGAATGAATAACTTAACATAGATCATATGGGCTATCTACTTCTAATCTAAAATTTTTAGTAAGTTCCAAGAAACAAAATTTATTTGTATAAAAAGTAAAGTGTTTAAATTAGAGGTCGATAAATTTTTATCTTTTTTTATATATGAACTATTTTTAGATTTTTAAAAGATTTAATAGTTAAAAGATATTTAAAAATCAAATCTTATTATCATTGTTTTGATAGTTAAGATAAAAGGGTTAAAAATATTAGATTAATTAAAAAATTATAAGTATTCTATTTTTTCATATTAATTTATATATCTGGATTTTGAATCGTGAGACTTACTAAATTGCTATCAATAGAAGTTGTATAGTAATATATAAGCAATAGTTAATATATATAAAGCTTTCCTAAGGAGCAATTTAGTAGGTTATATTATTCAAAGTTCGTATGGATAAGTATAAAAATAAATAATTAAGGTACTTATAGATTTTCAAATCAATATAATATTTTAAACAATTTTATCTTAATTATTAAAATACTTATAATTAAATTATTATATTTTAAACTATAAAAATAATAAATCATATTGATGTAAAAAATACAAATTTATTAATATCTTATGTATGATTCATTAAAAAATATTCAAATTAGAAGTATAATTCATAGAAGCTGGTACCATAATTCTCGTGTTTTTCTAACACTTATTATTCTACCTATACGGAAGTCTTATAAAACAAATTGGGAAAAATACGCATTAGTTGTACGCTTCTTATATGAATCCTACTATAGGCACGTCCCGACTAGGGCCTCAACCTTCCCAACATAAACATCAGGTCCTAACAAAAATAGTTATCTTCAGTCCTTCCTAACATAATTAGTTATTAACTATAATAGAATAGACATCTAAACAATTAATATTTTATTTTGAGAGTTTTATTATGTGAGGAATTGTATTTGTTAATCTAATAATAAGTTATTTTTAACTAATTGAGTGTAGTTAGTAGTTTATTTTTTCATATTAACTTCCTATTTGTCTCGTAAGCATTTTATGTTTGTTTCGGTTTAGCTTGAACTCATATTTATTAATTTTATTGTAAAGAAAATACTTGATTTGAAATAAGTAACTTAGTGAATTATGAAGAAAGCTTAAATTAAGGACTGCTCAGTTCAGCTTGACTCAAAATTCGAACTCAATGTGTTTGAACTCAATATAGTACTCAAGTCATATAAATTTTTTTATATCAAGTTTTTATATGAGTAAATAACTCTTATACTATCATCAATTACTTCAAAAAGTATTACTAATACTTAACATGTTACTCAACTACTAACTATTTAGTTTGTTTAATAGTAGCAATACTTATGTTTATCCTAAATTATTATTTTCCCAAAATACAATATACAAAATATAACTTATCATATTTACTAAGACTAAATTACAAATATATACCGGTCGTACTCATATTAACCAATTACTTATTTAAATAGTTAGTAATAATTGAGACATGTAACGGTTATGAACTATTTATTGGTTGCTATTAAATATTATGAAATTGCTACTAATCGAAACATAATTAAGCCAAGCTATTTTGTTCTGGTTCAGTTCGCCTTAATTCATATCATAATCTTACACAAACTAAACTGTGTATAACCTTGTAATGAACAAAACTTAAACAAACTAGTTAAAAATTAAGATGAATATGAAGAAGGCTCGACTCGTTTACACCCAAACCTTGTTGTAGGCTCTAATTAAAGATGAAAACCTCGATTATATAGTCTGGCTCAGTTCGCCTTAATTCATATCATAATCTTAATTCATTAAAGAAGGCTCGACTTGTTTACACAAGCTATTTTGTCTGGCTCAGTTCGCCTTAATTCATATCATAATCTTACACAAACTAAACTGTGTATAACCTTGTAATGAACAAAACTTAAACAAACTAGTTAAAAATTAAGATGAATATGAAGAAGGCTCGACTCGTTTACACCCAAACCTTGTTGTAGGCTCTAATTAAAGATGAAAACCTCGATTATATAGTTCATGGTACCAATTAAGTAGTTTTATGAATTGAGTTAAAGTTGACGGTTTTTTTGTAAGTTTGCAACGTCATGTTATTCCCGATCATCCCCTTGACCTTGCGATTTTGTGGACGTGGAAAAATGAGTTGCCTCTCATGTTTTTACCGCCCGAAGGAGGTGAAGAAGAAGAAGTTGGACGACGAGGACCAGGTAGCTTTATGCAACGCCAACTTGTTGTGGTCTACATTGAGCTTCATACTCGTCTCAATGGAAACTGGATAAGTTGCGATGAGCTCGAAACATCTATAATTGATTTAGGAGAGATGGGGAAGGTACAGCACCCACCCAAGACCGCTACCTATCGGCCTTAGACAAGGAATTGGAAGAATTGATGAGATTGGATAAGGTGGTGTCGAGATTTGTGTATGGGGAATATGCGGCGTTGGTAACAGCGAGAGAGTGGGGATCAATAGATAATGGGCAACAACCGGCCATATACCCATGAAATTGAATTTAATGATGCTTCATTTTTTTTCTTTGCCTCGTGGCATGGGGTTAGTCTGTTTAATTGTCTATCAATTATGCAATTTTTTATATTAATTTATATATCTGGATTTTGAATCGTGAGACTTACTAAATTGCTATCAATAGAAGTTGTATAGTAATATATAAGCAATAGTTAATATATATAAAGCTTTCCTAAGGAGCAATTTAGTAGGTTCTATTATTCAAAGTTCGTATGGATAAGTATAAAAATAAATAATTAAGGTACTTATAGATTTTCAAATCAATATAATATTTTAAACAATTTTATCTTAATTATTAAAATACTTATAATTAAATTATTATATTTTAAACTATAAAAATAATAAATCATATTGATGTAAAAATACAAATTTATTAATATCTTATGTATGATTCATTAAAAAATATTCAAATTAGAAGTATAATTCATAGAAGCAGGTTCCATAATTCTCGTGTTTTTCTAACACTTATTATTCTACCTATACGGAAGTCTTATAAAATAAATTGGGAAAAATACGCATTAGTTGTACGCTTCTTATATGAATCCTACTATAGGCACGTCCCGACTAGGGCCTCAACCTTCCCAACATAAACATCAGGTCCTAACAAAAATAGTTATCTTCAGTCCTTCCTAACATAATTAGTTATTAACTATAATAGAATAGACATCTAAACAATTAATATTTTATTTTGAGAGTTTTATTATGTGAGGAATTGTATTTGTTAATCTAATAATAAGTTATTTTTAACTAATTGAGTGTAGTTAGTAGTTTATTTTTTCATATTAACTTCCTATTTGTCTCGTAAGCATTTTATGTTTGTTTCGGTTTAGCTTGAACTCATATTTATTAATTTTATTGTAAAGAAAATACTTGATTTGAAATAAGTAACTTAGTGAATTATGAAGAAAGCTTAAATTAAGGACTGCTCAGTTCAGCTTGACTCAAAATTCGAACTCAATGTGTTTGAACTCAATATAGTACTCAAGTCATATAAATTTTTTATATCAAGTTTTTTATATGAGTAAATAACTCTTATACTATCATCAATTACTTCAAAAAGTATTACTAATACTTAACATGTTACTCAACTACTAACTATTTAGTTTGTTTAATAGTAGCAATACTTATGTTTATCCTAAATTATTATTTTCCCAAAATACAATATACAAAATATAACTTATCATATTTACTAAGACTAAATTACAAATATATACCGGTCGTACTCATATTAACCAATTACTTATTTAAATAGTTAGTAATAATTGAGACATGTAACAGTTATGAACTATTTATTGGTTGCTATTAAATATTATGAAATTGCTACTAATCGAAACATAATTAAGCCAAGCTATTTTGTCTGGCTCAGTTCGCCTTAATTCATATCATAATCTTACACAAACTAAACTGTGTATAACCTTGTAATGAACAAAACTTAAACAAACTAGTTAAAAATTAAGATGAATATGAAGAAGGCTCGACTCGTTTACACCCAAACCTTGTTGTAGGCTCTAATTAAAGATGAAAACCTCGATTATATAGTTCATGGTACCAATTAAGTAGTTTTATGAATTGAGTTAAAGTTGACGGTTTTTTTGTAAGTTTGCAACGTCATGTTATTCCCGATCATCCCCTTGACCTTGCGATTTTGTGGACGTGGAAAATGAGTTGCCTCTCATGTTTTTACCGCCCGAAGGAGGTGAAAGAAGAAGTTGACGACGAGGACCAGGTAGCTTGTGCAACGCCAACTTGTTGTGGTCTACATTGAGCTTCATACCGTCTCAATGAAAACTGGATAAGTTGCGATGAGCTCGAAACATCTATGACAACGATTGATTTAGAGAGATGGGAAGGTACAGCACCCAGTGCTGGACCGCTACCTATCGGCCTTAGACAAGGAATTGGAAGAGTGGATGAGATTGGATAAGGAGGTGTCGAAATTTGTGTATGGGGAATATGCGGCGTTGGTAACAGCGACAGAGTGGGGATCAGTAGATAATGGGCAACAACCGGCCATATACCCATGAAATTGAATTTAATGATGCTTCATTTTTTTTCTTGCCTCGTGGCATGAGGTTAGTCTGTTTAATTGTCTATCAATTATGCAATTTTTGTTTAAATGACTTAAAATTCAATCAAAAAATTTTAATTTCACTAAAAGTATGCCTATATAAAAATTTTACAAAATCACATTTTTTATGAAAAATTAAACATTAAATTTTTTTGAGAAGCACGTGTAAATACATAAGAAAAAATATATTTTATTTTCATCTTAATTTCCTATTATTTACACATACGAAAATTTTTTTAAAATCTTCATACCATTTCGTCTCATTGCATTTTATTAGATATAAATTTTATTTTCATGTACACTATTTTTATGTAACGATCCTCGTTGGCTATTAATGTCAGGGGTAAAAATATTTTCAACATAGGAAAACATTGGCTGAACAGGGAAAACTCAGTGCAATAAAACCAATAAAGTAAAAAGTGCCAAATGACATACACTCCATGTCAGGATATAGGTGTGAGATGGTAAGGATTTCAAAAGTTACAAAGACTGGATTACACATTACAGGGTAAAATAAAAATTAAAATCTATAGCAGGAGAGGCTGCATGAACCAACAGTAATCAGAGTAAAGCCTTCACAAAATTGAGAGTATGATACCTGATGACCAAAAGAAAAGACCCACAAGTTCCCGAAATGTTTTAAACTCGTAACCAACATTGAAACTACGATTTTCCCCATGAACAAACCTGACAAAAAATGCACAATGGATAGTCGCATTCGAGCTGACTAAGAGTGTCACAAGCTCCCACCTCAAGAAGGTCCTAGTTTTTCAGCTAGAGCAGCAATACTTCTTTGATGAAGAACCTGAGTTATCAGCAACGTTAATGGTCGTGCCAACTCCAGGTCCTGCAGTGCTTGCGGCCTCCTGTGCTGCCAATGCCTTCTTGTTTATAATATGGTAGATCTCTGTCAAAATGGTCTGGAATGCCTTCTCCACATTCAAAGCTTCTAAAGCGGAGGTCTCAAGAAACGAAAGCCCTCTTTCTCCGCCAACGCTTGTGCATCCTCTTCGGCCACAGCTCTCAGATGAGTGAGGTCTGATTTGTTCCCAGCCATCAAAATCACAATGTTCGAGTCTGCATGGTCACGTAACTCACGCAGCCACCTCTGAACATTGTCAAAGGTCTGCTTCTTCAGTAATGTCATAAACAAGGAGAGCACCGACTGCTCCCCTGTAATAAGCGCTGGTAATGGCTCTATACCTCTCCTGTCCGGCAGTATCCCATATTTGCGCTTCACAATCTTCCCCTCTATCTGGTTTCAGAGAAAATTTATTCACATAAATGAAACAGTGCGCCAAACTAGTTTAAAATAAACTTACACACATACAAATCTCGCATGAGGCCTTCCCTTAAATTTGTCATAATCACGATGTTCAATCATTTACAACTGCGCAACTATACTGATTCAAAACAAATTTCCACACCATCAACTTTCTACATGAAGTAATTACTTAAATCTGGCCTAATTCAGATGCTCAATCATATACAAACTAATAACCCTCCAGATGCATATTACACACTAACAATTAACAACAAATAAGCCTCTTCACATGTCCAATGCATATAGATGTGGCATTATCCAGATGTTCAACCATTTATCAAACATAACCAAGTCCAACATAAACATCCTGATCCAATTTACAACATAACAGCAAATAAAGCTCTTTTCACATCCTACGCATACCGATCCGGGACAGAAAACTTCAAAAACATAAACAATTCTCCCATGCCCAACTTCCCTAATCTGACATTCCAACCATTTAACCCGGCCAACATGCGCATACAGATCCGATTTGCTTCCTAGCAACAAAATAAAATAAGCCTCGTTCCACATCCTACACACACGGATCCAGAACAAGAACAACCCCCGATTCTGCATCCAATACGGCAAACAAGGATCCCGATCTGCAACATAGCGTCATCAAATCAAGCCACCTCATGCTCAACTCGCTCCAAAACAACCATCACCAAAAGTCAACGACCCCAATTCTACTAAAAAACGCAAAAAATCAAACCAGACTCTTCCCGATCGATTCAACAGCATGCCCAGAAATGAATTGGATTAAAAAAAGAGAGACCTGCAAAGTCCTGGTGGCGAATTCGACGCCGATGGTGGATTTGGAGTCCAAGCAGAACTCGTTGCGTGTGAACCTGGAGAGGATGTTGGATTTGCCGACGCCGGAGTCGCCGATGAGGACGATCTTGAAGAGGTAGTCGTACTCGTGGTCCACCCTGTTCGCCATTTCCGATCACCGAATCGAGATTTCCAAACAAAGATCGGCCGAAATCCCCGCCAAATTGGGAAGATGAACAACAAAAAATCCGATCTTTTCTTCTTACTTTTCCTCGTCTTGCTTCGGATTTGAATCGGAAGAGGGAGGAGGCGTTGAAACGGGAACGAGCAACGGGGAAGCGGTGTGCGGTTGGCACGCCCAGCTTTGGACCTTTTGCCACGCCTGTGGACTATAAGAACCTCTTTTCAAATTTCGAGCTAATCATTTCTACTAATTACAATAGAAAGCTAAACTAATTTTTAACTTCTTATAATTACCATGTAATTATTAAAATTATCAACTCCATCATTAAAAACTAGGTTAAATTACCAAACCACCTACATGAAAATAAACAGAGAGTAAAATGGCGGTTTAATTTGAATGACAATAGGGATGTGGGGTTTTAAATATATTATTACATTTAATTTTTTATTTTCTTTAAATAAATAAGATCCTCTCCTCAAACAAAAATAATTGATTAAAAAATAAATTATCGGAAATAATTTTTTTAAAGAAATTATTGATAATTTTCAAATTTTGAACTATTCATTTCTACTAATTACAATAGAATGCTAAACTAATTTTAACTTCTTATAATTACCATGTAATTATTAGAATTATGAATTTCATCATCAAAAACTAGGTTAAATGATGAAACCATCTACATTATAAATGGTTAAATAAAAAATTAATGATCATGATATAAGTTCATAAAATTCATATCAAAAAAAGGTTCGCGCTTTAATAATTTTGTGTGTGAGTGTATATATATATATATATATATATATATATATATATATATATAAACATCCTTTTATATTCTCTCACTTTTTTTATAGTTTAAAAATTTTAAACTTGGACTTAACTTATCATATCATAGGGTAGAGTTGACTAAGAGTCAACCAAGCTGGTTCGAAGTTATTTATATTAAATTTTTAATTATATAAATAAAAAATTATGCAAAATTAGTAGATATTTTTATTTTATCACTTAAAATTGATAAATAGATGATTTATATTAATTTAAAATATTGATGAAGTTTTTATGACATGAATTAATTATTAAATCAATCATTACACAGTCATTTTGGCAAGCCCCGAAATCGGTTTTTAAAAATAAAATTTCTTTAAAAAATTATGCTCACCTATCTGTCTGTCATCCCCATCAATCATTCTAGCTAGTTATATTGGTAGCTTTTCCCAACTGCCCATCCACCAAATTCCCCAACCAATTTCGTTAAACGTCCAGAATCACCTCATGGATATGTATATCAGACCACCCAAGGCTTAAACGCAGAAAACACTATTGTTGAGTTATGTCCCCCAAATCCAAAAGAATTTGTAACAGCTGTCCAAAAAGAAATAAAATTGGTTGTGATTCATCTCATATTTGAAAAAATACCCCACCATGATAAGGCACAATACACGCAAAAAAGAGATACGTCCCATAGTCCTAAATGGTAAGAGATAAACCGAATTTGATATCTAAATTCATATAGCTTTATCCAATTATATTATTTTACATCCTGATTTAGTGCAGTTCTAAAAAGTTCTTGTACTAAATTGACAAGAAGATTCTTGAACTTAGATATCAAATTAGTAATTTGATAAACCATAATGCATTGCTCTTCCCCGTAAAACCTGCAATTAGTAGTTTTTCATGGCTATGGAAGAGCAAGTGTCTAACTAGCTCGCGAGCGACTCGAACACGATAATTTTAAGTTTGATTCGAAACTTGATTTTAAAAAAATTGACTCGACTCGATTGCAATATAGCCAGTTTCGAGTTATATCACACTCGACTCGATTTGACTTGAAAAACTTAATTCGACTTAAAACTCAGTTCAAATCAACTCGATGTATAATTTAAACTTTTAGTAAATTATTTTGTTTAACAATATATAGATAATATAACATTAAAAATAATAATTTGGTATAAAAATAATTAAATCAAAATAATCTAATAGTTATTATATGAAGAATAAAAATAAAAATAAAATATTGCATTATGGAGAATAAACTATATCTTCAAACTTATGGTGAGGAAATTGAACAAGATCAACGCTTGACTCATTCTCGATTAGGCTCAACTAGAACTCGTACTAAAATAGCTCGACTCGAATAATATAACTCGAAACTTAATTCGTTTTTCAAATGATCCAATTTTGAGTTGGGCGAAACTCGACCTAATTCGGCTCGTGCCCAACCCTACTAACAGCTAGAGCCTGATAATTAGTTGTGTGATTTCTTTTATAAGGTTCAACAACATTGATTATTAGCCTATTTACAATTAATCAATAAGCTTAATGATGACAGGAAGTGTACCTCACAAGAGGAAAGCAAATATACATGTTTTGTTTGAGGCCAGAGATTTGTTGTAGTAAGTGCTACAGCAAACTCGTTGTAACAATTATATAATTGGTTTAAGTTTTTTTAATTAAAAATGATTAACTTAAATATTATAGTTAACTTTTTAAACACCCTCAATTGAGGAGATTTAAATCAATCAAATAAATATTATATTGAGTTTGCTATATCAAGTGCTGCACCAAAAAGAAGGTAGATATATGGATAACAGTGTATAGTGGAACCATACACCACATGTAATTTGTTTATAAATTATATGTACTCTCTGGTCTCCATATATTACATCGAACACTGGGCGTTATTTGTATTTTTTTGTTGGTATTGTAAAAATGTTTTTTGTGTACAGCGGTAGATCACGAGATAGCCATCTACAAATTAACAATTGAGTCACATACATGTAATATTCGAAATAGTGAACCACATCAATATATGGATATCAGACTCAAGCGTTTATCAATTAAGACCAAGAACGTCGTAAAAAGAGATCAGCGATACCATGTATATTCATCACTATCAAGTATATTCATGATCTATACCAAGTATATGTAGTTCTCCCACTTGAAATGGGTTTTCGATCCAAATTCATGCAGCATTTTTTCTTGATAGTTTATATTACATGAGCCAATTAACAAATAAGTCTATAAGTTTAACTCGGCAAACTACAGAATCGAGTTGACTTGAAGGTCTTTTGGAATCAAATAAGTATATTAAAATTATATTCTCTCCATCCTTCACTCTTATCAATCATTCTAGCTAGTTATACTGGTGGCTTTTTCCAACTGCAATACACCAGATTCCCCGTAACAAATTTTGTTTCCATCAAGAATCACCTCATGGATATGAATAGTAGACCACTCAAGGCTTGAAGGCAGCAAACACTACTGTTGAGTTATGTCCTCCAAATCCAAAAGAATTTGAAAGAGCTGTCCAAAAAAATAAAATTGGTTGTCATTCATCTCGCATTTGGTGATAAGACACGACACACGCAAAAAAGAGATACTTTCCAAAGTTCTAAATGGTAGGAGATAAGCCTAATTTGATATTCAAATTCATGTAACCATGACAGCTTTATCCAATTAGATTATTTTACATCATGATTTAATGTAGTTATAAAAGTTCTTGTACTAAATTGCCAAGTAAAAGATAACGTGAAAATGATAACCTTACAAACAGCTTAAATTATGATTTCAATTATTGACATGTTAAAGCAAAAGGGATTATGGTGATCTTTTCCGTGTTACTTATTTGTCGGTCTTGAAATATGAGTTTTGAGAAAGCTTACCAACATTTACTTCGCACTGCTGCTTTACATTAGGAACAGTGTCAAAGTTTACTTCTGGTTCCAAGTCCTGAATACAAAGAATTATGATATTCAGTGGCTGGTGTGGGGAAACTTCTTCGATGTATATATATATATATATAAAGCTAATAAAATTGTTATTACAAAAAAAATGAAATTGTTGTGGCTGCATATATATTGTAATTTCTTACGAATTGATTAATGGTTGGGTGCAACCACCCCGTGAAAATGGCTTTCAAAACAGCAATAGCTTCAAGTCCAGCAGCAGCACCAAGGGAATGGCCTATCAAAGACTTCTCCATATTCGCAAATTTTGAGAAATGACAGATTTTATATATAGTTACTTAACTATAAAATAAAACACATCATCAATCTCACCTTGGTCGAATTGATTTTCTGTTTTTCAAGGTTCTTGAAAACTTTCTTCATTGCTTTCACCCCGGGTTGAGAAAATCGGCCGATTCCGTGCGGAATCGGCCGATTTAAATCGGATCGGCGCGATGCCGATCCGATTTCGGGGCCGAATCGGTCGGCCCCGAATCGGTCGCTGAATCGGCCGATTTCGGCCGATTCCAACCGATTTAACTCGGAATCGGAATCGGCCGATTTAAATCGGAATCGGTTTTTTACGAAATTACTAAAATACCCTAGGTATGATTTTAATTAAATTAATTAAGCATGGGTAAAATGGTAATTTGGCTTTTAAACCCTCCCCGCTTCCGCTGTCGCGCTCGCTCCGCCGTCCTTCGCTCCGCTTCCGCCGCAGCTCCGCCACGGTCGTCCGACCACGCCACTGCCGTCCGACCATGCCGCCGCCCCGTTTCCGCCCCCGCCGTGCGTCCCCGACTCCGGGGTCGCCGCCCTCCGCTCCGCTTCCGTCGCAGCTCCGCCACGGCCGTCCGACCACGCCGCCGCCCCGTTTCCGCCTCCGCCGTGCGTCCCCGACTCCGGGCTCGCCGCCGGCGGGGTAGGGAGGGGAGGGTGGCATTCTCGTAATTAAAAGTTGACTCGAGTGTAACTCGAGTCAAAAATAATAATTAATTTATAAATAATTTAAAAAAATCTTAAAAAATATTTAAAAATATCATAAACTATAATACACAGAATAATATCAAAATAACATCAATACCTAATTTTAATATATTTATATTATGAATTATCAAATTATTATATATAACCGATTAAATTAATTTGGACCGATTCAACTGAACCGATTCCTGGCCGATTCAGACCGATTCCGATTCCGATTCCGATTCATTGGAAAACCGATTCCGATTCCGATTCCGATTTATGCAACCATGCTTTCACCTCAGCAAGGTCGCCGGCCATAGTTTATGTCCCGTGTGCATTTATGTAATTAACCTGATAATATAATTAAAGGTTATAAATACAGTTCAAGACTGTGTTAACATAATTTAGATTATATAGACATTAGGGTTCAAACATAATTTCGGTTATATAGACATTAGGGTTCGACTCTTACCATGTTGATAGGGATGGTTTGAATAGTAATTAACTATTATATTATAATCGAAAACATGGTTAGCTACACACTAATATTCTCAAAACACAATAATCATATAAATTTTCTTCCAAGCTGTTTCATGCTACGGACTGCATGCATGAAGTTATTTCTGCGCATACATATCGTAGACATGGAATCATAATTGGTAACATAAAATACAATTGATAACAAGGTTGAAGAAGAAGAATAAATCATAGTTTAAAAACTCAAAATTCGGACTCGACTCGGCATGTCATTGAGGGGAGTCGTCTTGGAGTCAGCTCTAAGTTAACTCATAGTCATTTTTATTAAAATTTTAATTATATAAATAGAAAATTATATGAAATTAGTATGTATTGTCCTTTGGACACTCGAACTTGATAAATATATATTTATATTATTTAAGAATATTTTTTACATTATTTAAAAGAGAATTAATATGTTTTGACAATTTTTATAACATAATTTGATGATTTAATTACTAAATCAATCAGTGTGAAATCATCCGTGAAATTTGACTCGGTAAACTGCGGAGTCGAGTTGAATTGGTTGAACTTTTAAAGTATTTTTTTCTAAAAAAGTATGGACTATATGTGTAAGCGAAAATTCCAACCTCTTCCGGTGCTACCCCAGCGTCATCGAGACCCTTTTGAATGCATAAGGAGACACCAAGACCATCAGGTCGAGGATCAGTCATATGGTAAGCATCAAACGTAACAGCCCACCTAAATACTCTGCAATAATCGGTGCATCTCGTCTCATTGCATGCTCTAAACTCTCCAATACCTGAATTTCCATAAATACATATAATGTTGAACTTTTAACTCACATATATCTACACCCAAAGGAGTACTTGTAAATCATGTAGGCACTACAAAAAATACCTTGCTTAGTTAAAGATCATAGATTAATATCATTATTGAGATTTTTATCCTACAATTATATGTACTTGGTCTTATTTAACTGTGAAGAGTTCTTTTGGCGTCACCAGCGTAAAATTTAACTATAACCTACTTGGGTGTGGACTAGTGGCATGCGTTGGTGGAAAGTATGATATATCTACGTTTAATATACTTACGATTTTATAACCGTAGAGAAATTCATGCATATACAAGTGCTCCTTCTTTCTTTCTTTTTTTTTTTGGGGTAGCGAAGGACGTCGAGCATTATTAATGCAATGAACATTTTCCGTTAATTATTTCATGGTATAAGATTTCATCCTGGTATGAATAAAGTGAAGCAGGGGAACAAGCAATGAACTAAGGGGAAAGAGGTCATCGTCGACCTTGGTGAGGAAAATCCTACCACATCCCCCTCCCAATCAATTCCAAATGCAGGACTATTAATTGCCTGATCTCTTACATTTCAATTGCATTTTTTATGCAAAAATGTTGCTAAACAGGCAAATCAGAGGCTGCCAATCAGGAAAGAAACATTATACCAGCAATCCTGCGCCTTCACCTAAGACGAAGCCGTCCCGATCTTTACTCCATGGCTTTGAAGCTCCTGCAGGATCATCATTTCTTTTCGACAAGGCGCGGAGAGCACAAAAACCACCCAGTGCAATTGGACTGTTGGTGACCTCAGACCCGCCGGCGATCATCAGATCGGCGACCCCTTTTCGGATATGGTTAGCAGCAGCTTGGATGCAGTAGTTAGAGGCAGCACAAGCCGTGATGATGGAGTAAATGGGTCCTTGGAAGCCAATGTCAATGGCCAGTTTAGCAGACCCCGAGCTAGACGGAAAGTTAGTTACGAAGAAGGGAGACAATCTTCTATTGCCCTCCTCTTGCAATGTCTGAACGCTCTTCACAAATACACCGCTCCCTCCAACGCTTGAACCACAACCACACCGGCTCGGCTCTTGTCAATCTAAAAATCAACATGGATAATTAATGTTGTAAGTTTATTGCGCAAAGCTGCTAGCTAGCAATATCGTATTTCCTAATCCCAATGTATTATTCATCACCTTGGTTAGTGAAGTGAGCTCAGCGTTATGGAGCGCCTTCTTCCCGCTAACGATGCAGTACTTAACGTATTCATCCATCCTCCTCTCGTTCTTCCCGTCGATGAACCCCTCCGACGAGAAGTTGGGGACGTAGGCCGCGACAGTTTCATTGAAACGTGATATATCTCATCTCCATCTAATTAGAAGAGTAATCCCGCTAACTAGTTAGAGCCAAGAGATGATTCACGATTACAGAACAAACAAGAAGAAAATTGCTACTTCTCTGGTAAGTGCAATGCATGCACGGATTATTCCATTCCCGCGCAGCGCAACACATGGCGTTGAAACACGCAAGTAATTGTTTCAGATGGAGAGAATTACATTAAAAAATGAAAAGGAAATGTTAAGAGATTAGAACTAAACTAAATTAATATCAGGAAACAAGAAACATATTGTACTTGAGAATGTACATTATGTCAACCTTTAACTGCTACGTACCGTAATGAATCAGGTGTTACGAGGGAGGGAGATTGGGCGATAATTCTTTCGGGGTGTAAATAATATTGGTATCTTTGGCACAAATTGGTGTCCGCTCTAATTCTTCTCGCACTTTTTTGTTTATAATACAGGAATGGTGATATTGATTCTTCTTTTTTATCATCCTATTCCTACCTTTTCGAACGAAATCGTAGGAATATCTCATTATTTTATGAATTACAACCTTATCTGTACCTTTCTATTTATTTTTATCCTTATCTTATCCTCTATTTAATTTACCTAATTGTCTAATCTATTAGATTAACACTCGAATCTTATAGAATTTCTATAATATGTTATAGCTAATATAATATATTTTGTTTTAGCTAATATAATATATCTAGAGTTAATCACTATTAGAACTAATAATAGTTAGGGATAATATTGTTCATAAACAAAACTCTTCAAATTTGGAATACTCTTGTTAATTTAATTCCAAATCATAAGCCACTATTAAGCTCTCTACAAAAGTTAACAGATTAAAGATTTAGAAAAATTATATAATTAGATACCCAATATTGGAGAATAGACACAAGCGTCTTTTTTTTAATGAAAATCAAAATTAAGTGCTCAAAAGTAGCTCATTTGAGATAATAGTTTAATTAAAACTTGAACTTGACTAGGAGTCATTTATATTAAATTTTTAAGTATGTAAATAAATAATGGTATGAAATTAATATATATTGCTCTTTCGACAATTAAAATTAATAAATTTATAATTTATATTCTTTAAAAATATTAATTTAATTAATCTATTAGAAAGATAATATCAGTCAGTGACTTAATATGAAATTATCTATGGAGTTTGATTTGGAAAACTATGGAATACAGTCAAATTGAAGAGTTTTTTGGAGTAACAAATAATTTTAAAACTATGCTTGAGAGCAACGAACTAAAAGATTTTCACTTTTTTCCAAAAAATGAATTTTTAAAATTTTTTCCATGGAGACAAGTCAGTCTTAACTAAACATGTAGCATATATATATAGTACAACAAAATATGAGAATTTCACTCATTTGAGTCCAGGTTTGAAGAATTATCACATTTAAGTTTTTTAATAGAAAAGAGAAGATTTGAGCTACTTTGACAATTAATGTATAACAATTCAAAATCATCTTGCAGTATTATTTCAGACATTTTCTTTAAGACCATTAGGAAGAGAGAATAAGGAAAAGAAGGGAAAAAGTCTAACAAGAGACATTTTTTTCTTGCTTCCACCCATGCAAAGATAATTAACAAAATATTCTATGTTCTAGTACCTTTTATATGATCTACATATATTTTTCAGATTATATCATTTACTATAAGTTCAAACATTAATATTAGAAGACAACTAATTAGTAAAGCGATTATAAAACAGCTTTTGAAAGAACATTTTACATTAATCTAATTGACTTAGAGGAGATGTGATTAATTTTTTTATTAATTATTGGCCGCTTTCAATTGATGCATCACTACAAAAAAAAATTTACCCACAAAAAGATATGGAGTATATATAAAGTTATCGGGACTTTCTTTCCATATGGTAATATAGCCCGTATCAACCTTAAATATACTCAACAACTTATTATAGCCAGTAAATCACTTGCAGCATTAGTAATCATCTCCGAGCGCCAAAGTAGTTCCTCAAGGTTGGTACGCCTTCCATGGGCCGCATTCCAGCCTTACACAGCTGCCTTCCCAGCTGCTTCGGCATCCACCTTCTCCATTACAACACTGGCATATCACTCCCAACGTACCCATCATTCTTTCGAACCCTATAAATTGATGAAAACATCAATAATATTCATGACTCAGTGCATGACCAAGGAAAACATAGATTCATGAAACGCACAAAAAATTCTGTTTAGAGAAAGTAATTGAGAAAGTCTATATGAGTTTCTACTTTCAAGATGTTGGTAATTCACAGATGGGAGCTGTCCCGTGGATTTCTGGCCCGCAACTTGTGAGTGATCAGCAGACGAGAGAAGAAGGGCGGACATGAGAAACAGTAACATATGCAACTTAGAGAAGGCCATCTCAATGCTTGAATGGCTTTGTGAGTAAGTTGCTCGACTTCGTGTATATATAGATACAGATTTTAATCAACCGTGTTTATAACTACACAGTGCATATATATTTTTTATTGGTTCAATCGATAGAATTTCCGTCAGATTCATGGTTTGTTCTTGCATGGAATAACGTGTTTGAAGCTTATAGTTAATTAATGTGTGTTCACACCCAATTATTGACCAGCTCATAACGTATAGTACGGGAGAAAAATGAAAACATGAGCATTTACATTTTGTTGTGATTACATACAAATTGCACATCTTTGCAAAATCAAGCGTTCATTATAATTAATTGGACTTTTAGTTTGGAATCTAGATTATGATGTTCTTGACTTTGGCTAGCACTGATGTTGAAAGTTCTCGACTTTGCGTACCGAGTGTTGACCAAGCAATCAAACTATTTTACTTCATCATCATCTACTCGGTGAAAAATGAACTTAAGTGTTTTACGGGGAAGAGCAATGCATTAATGTAATTGACTTATGATATTCTAGAGTATCCAATTAATTATTTTCTATTGCTTAATTGCATACTCTAGAATATTATAATTCAATCAATTAATGCACTGCTCTTCCCGTATAAAACCTGCAATTAGTAGTTTCTCACGGGGTAGAGGGAGCTAACTCGCGAGTTTTTGTAGCTCGACTTTATTCAACTCGAACTTGATAATTTTAAGTTTGATTTGAAACACAATCCTTAAAAGTTGATTTAACTCGATTATAATAATAGAGTTAGTTTCGATTTATATCAAACTCAACTTAATTTGACTCGAAAAATTTAATTCGGCTTAAAACTCGTCTGGAATCGACTTAATGTCTAACAATAATCTTTATTATTTTGTGTTTAACAATATATAGATAATATAGCATTAAAAATGATAATTTGGTATAAAAATAATTGATTCAAAACAATCTAATAGGTATAATATGACTATCAATTATGAAGAATATCATTTACATTTTTATAAAAAAATAAAAATAAAAATATTGTATAATAGAGAATAAACTATATCTTCACACTTATGGTTATGAAACTCGAACAAGACTGTTGATCGACTCGAACATGATTAGGCTTAACTCAAACTTGAACTAAAATAGCTCGACTCGAATAATATAATTCGAACTTCAATTCGTTTATCAAATGAGGCAAATTTAAGTTGGAAAAAATTGACATGACTCGACTCGTGCTGAGCCCTACTCACAACATTAATTCTTAACCTATTTATAATTAATGCACTAAGCTTAATGATGACAATAAGTGTACCTCACAAGAGCAAAGTAAATGGATATGTCTTATTTGAGACCGGAGATTTGTTAATGATACTGCAAACTTGCTGTAACATTTGTAAGATTGGTTTAAATTTTCTTAATTGAAAGAGATTAACTTAATTATTATAATTTAATTTTTAAATACCATAAATTAAAAAGATTAAAATTAATCAAATAAATACTACAACGAGTTTGCTATAATAAATGCTACACTAAATCCTTAACCCATGTTTGAACTCAAAACTCAAACTCGTGTACCTTTTGTGCAGAAACTTTGTGGGATTACTGTTCAAATTTATTATATATATATATATAAAAGATCGTACCTTGTCATACTTATGGGATTATATTAGTTAGTAAATTAAATGAATATAAGTGATAACATAAAAGTTTGTATTATTTATCTAAACTATAATTAATTATATTTTAAGAATATTTCATTATAGATTCAGGTGTAATTTAGTTGATTGAAAGGATCATAAAATCTTAAAGTATTATTTGTTAAAAGTTTTCTTGTTACAAGAATATTTGATATTATTTTTGTATATAGTATTTTATGGGTAAAAAACCTACAATTGAGGTGCTTTAAAAGAGAAGGTAGATATATGGATAACATTGTACTGTGGAACTCATACATCATATGTAATTTGTGTATAAATTATATACCCTCTCTAGTCTCCACATATTACATCGAATACTGGGCGTTATTTGTTTTGTTTTTTTTGGTATTGTGAAAATGTTTTTTGTGTACAGCAGTCGATATAAGATAACCATCTACAAACTAACAATTGACTCACATACGTGTAATATATGAAATAATGAACCAGATCAATATATGTATATCAGACTCAAGCGTTATCAATTAAGACCGAGAACGTCATAAAAAGAGATCAGCGATACCATGTATATTCATCTGTACCAAGTATATTCATGATCTATACCAAGTGTATGTAGTTCTCCCACTTGAAATGGGTGTTCGATCCAAATTCATGCTGCATTTTTTACTCTGACATATCGCTTTACGTGAGTGTTTAATTCCAGAAAGCATGTATAGTATCGATCATGTTAGGTGGTATAGCAAAAGCGAAGAGAGTCACTCCAATTCCTTCCCACTTAACCATGTCTCCACCTATACTTTATAAGATCTTGTTCTTTAAGATGAGGAAATCAGTGAATTGCATGTGATCTTGTGCCCTCCTTTCTTGCAATATCGTTTCTTACTCCATATAAAAAACAATGGAATGGCATGCAGGGGAAGATCGATGTAGAAAGAAGTCGTAGGGAAGAAGAGGATAGATGTGTTGAGAGTCTTCCGACAACGTGTACGTACGTACGTAGAGATACTTAATAGAACTTTAGCTTTTCTTTTAAAATTAATTTTTTATTCCCTTCTTAATTTAAATTAAGGCAACGATCGAGTTGGAGTATAAGGCTGGATGTCTAGTTGTCTTGTACTGACCCCTTCAAATTATATATATAAGGAAAATTTTTTAAAGGGCAGAAAAATTTTTCTATCTCAAATTTTAATCTAGACCGTCCATGTCTCCCCCTTACTGCCCTCCACCGCTCCACTACATATATACATTTTTATCAATAGGCTAGTTATGAAGTTGACGCGGAGTGAACAATTATATTTTAAAAATATTGTTCATCGTTTCCCTCTATTCTAGTCAACTATTGTTAATGAAAAAAAATTAAAAGTCACATTTTGATGAAAAGAAATGTAGTAGATCATTCAACCAATTAAATCAAAATAAATTAAAAATAATATTATTATAATTTTTATTTATTTAATTAAGATTTATTTATAATATCAGAGTTTAAACTAGACATCTATCCCTAGTAATTTTAATAGCCGATGACCACAGGGACACCATCACGAACTTCAGTGCATGAATTACATTTTTCTTGTTTTATGTATATTAATTAATTAATATTTTACCATTAGACTATGTATATATTTATATATATATATATATAATATGATTTTATAATAATAGAGGTAAATGATAAATCCAGAGAGGGCAGGGCCCCACGTTTATGGGAGGCGGGTCCCGCCAACCGGATAAGCTCCGTTTCCCGCCACTAAGGCCGAATCCGTCGATGTAATTTTTTATTCCGTTCTTATCCTTTTTGGGATCCATAGGTCAAATCCAACGGCCAAGAATATACCACGTGGCTTCAATCCGGTGCGTCCTGGAATCCGGCGTTTGCGCATTAATAGGCGCCGGCGAACCTGCCGGCGCTTGTAGCCGGATCGAGAATTTCCCGACGATCCCGCGGCTGAGTAAGCGGCGGAGATCCCCAAATCGGAGATTTTTTGACTCTCGGGATTTGGTGACGGCGAAGTGTTGGCGGGGGAAGATTGAGGAGCGATGGAGGGTGTGAAGCCGGCGCCATCCAATTCAAACTCCGTTGCCACGCCGGCTACGGAGGCGGCGGCGGCGGCGGCGGCGGCGGCGGAGGCGGAGGCGGAGGCGGGGTCGTCTTCTTCGTCCTCGTCGATCGTGGCTCAGCTATTTGGGAAGCCGGCACCGGAGGTCGCGTCCTCCGGTGGGATCTTCGAGTCCATCTTCAACGCTCCGACTCATAGGGTTGGCTTTCTTCGGACGCTTTTGTTGTTGTTGTTGTTGTTGTTATTGTCTTGTTCTTTGTGAAATTGATTACGAGAAAAAAGTACTTTCAGATTCTTACCACTTGTTTGTGTTTGCTGGTTGATGTTGGTAGTGTTTTATGCCATTGAATCGTCTAAATCATGCATAGTTGTATAGTTCGGACGCTGTTGTTGCTGTTGTTTTATTTTTGGATGATTTGATTGTGAAAAAATAGTAACCTGATCCTTCCATTTGTTTGTGTTTGATGATTTCTGTTGGTGGTGTTATGTGCAATTGAAATGATGTGAATCATGCGCATTTGTGAATTTGTTTGATTATTACGGATTGTTTGTATGGATGGTGCTGTTTTGGTTAGTTTTGAGTATCATCCTACTTGCAGTATTGGTTTATGCGATGTCTGAGTGACATACATGGTACAATCTTGTTATTATATCTGTGTTTTTTTTAATGTTCAACTTTATTTTTTGGGTGTGCACAGGGTGTTACGAGGGGGATTTATCCTTCTGGTTCTTGGGAAACCAAGCCTTCGTGGCAACCGAAAAAAGCGTTGGCAGGTGATAATTTTTTGTCTGTTTGATAAACCAACTTTGTTCAGCAGTAAAAGTGATTGATGCATTGGTTTTTGTTGATCGAAGCTGAATCTTTGATTGTTGTGGTCAGGTGAAGTTTGGCTAGTATTCTCAAGGGTTTTTTATTTTACTGCAAATTTGACTTGTTTAATCCAGCTTATAAATGCTGACTAACTTCTGGGTATTACAGTTCTTGCTTAAATTTTTTTTGTATCTAGCTTCTAGATCAAACCCGAAAGCTAGTTGTTCATTATAGCTACATTACTAATATGAGAATCTGATCTGATTATAATTGTCCGTGTGACTTCTTCTCAATATGCTTAGTTTAGATCATTTTGTCCCCACGTGAAATCATTTTGGATACTTGTTTATTAAGCTAAATTTCGGGAGATTTTATGCTAGGAACCTCATCTTGAAATTCCTAAAATCGATGCGATACCTTTGAGACTGCGTATCTGGTTCTTTCATGGTTCATATAGACATCAATGTAGTCAATTTTGGGCTTAGACTTCTGTTTTCCTCATGTTTACATTTATAACAAACAAACACTGGATTGTGTCTAATATTTTGCATGTTATAGTTGTAACATGTAAGCTTGTTTCATTGTAGTCTGAATAAACAATTTCATTGACACATGATTTTAAAAATTTGCATTTTTACAGTCTCCCCTTCCTCCCATAATTATCTGTCACTTCTGATGGCATGCTTCTTTACTAAATTTATTTTAGCAGTTTTCCATATGGAGGTGAAAATGAACTATTACTTCGTTTTTTGGGGACATCAATCACTGTAGAAAAAGTTTGTTTTGGTTGTTTGTGTCAAGGTAATATATCTTTCTGTTGTGAAAGCCCAATTTAGTGTTTTAAATGCCGAATATATCTTCCATAAATCAGTGGTTTCATTTTCTTGGTCGCCAGTACTTTTTTATATATGATCACCACTGGAGGTATTAGGCTACTAGAATTTGTTGATCTTTTCTTTTTAGATCCATTTTTGTTTATCATGCAAAAATGTCTATCTTGTTTTTTCGTAGATGAATCCTCACAATATAATGAGAGAGAAGGTGGGGTGTTGTCTGATAAGAACCTTGGTTTATACCCAAATAAAGTGGCCGAACATACTTTTCTTGGCTCATCTGTTCATTATGGAGGTCGAGATGACTATATTGAGTCCTCAGCTGCTGAAGAATATCCGAGAACTACTACTGTGAGTGATTGGTTTGATACTATTATATTAACCGGTCTATTTCTATGTTCACGAGCCACTTTTCTATGATAGCTTCTGGAAAAAATTTTTCAGTTTCAAAAGGGGAGCGGGGAAGATGTTTCTGATGGAGGCAGTCCTAGAGGAAATTTCTGGTCAGGTACTGCATTTAACATGAGAGAGAAAAATGTTCGGTTAAGTCTATGGTTTTTAGATTGTTCTTAAGTGCGGGTCTTTTCGTCTGTATCCAGGGTCTTTTTATTACTAGAACATAATACCTGCGAAGCAGTGCATTGCCTCTCTAATAGTACGGTATGATTCTTATTATTATATTTATATTAGTAGCTCATAATATTTTTTGTCCATTGTTGGATTACATTTAGCCTAACTCCCATATCAAGTAGAAAATATAATTTTTCTTTTCCCTTTTGATAAAGAAGCTGCAAGGCATTCTAGGTTGTGCTTCCTGCACATTACAATCTTATGGTGTTTTCGGTTTTTTCATTACATGACGAGAAGAAGATTGAACACACTATTTGTATTGAACACTATTATTTAAGACTAAGCACTTCCCATACGCTTTGTTTAACCATTTTGTGAGGGGTTTAATATTTACTTTCGTAGCAGCTAATTTTGGAAAAGTAGAATGTGGGAGGAAGTTATTCTATGGAGATGCGATTATAGAAGTCAATTTGAACATTTACATATATTTTCTTTCATTTTCGTAACCTTATCTGTGTTCTCGTTGGGCATTTTTTCTATCCCTCGATGGTTGCTAACCTTTTTAGGGCATCTTAACTCTACATTTGTTGTCAACAGGAAGTAGGTTATGGACAGACATGTCTACAGAAGTGGCTAAGCCTGGAGTCCCGTCTTGGAGATTTAATAACCTTGTAGCCGTACAGCCTTCAAGGATTCTCATATTTTGTGTTTTCTTGAAGTGTCGTTAAGACACGTATTAACCAGACTTTATAAGAGGAGCCATTGTAATACTCTATTGCAATTTGGTTTCTAATCTACTAGATGTGCGCATCCTCGCGGAAACATGTTTACGATGATGCGAAGTTTCAATATGGATCACAATATTCTCGAAGTTGATGTTTGCTCAATACCTATTCCCTGGTAAGCAGTGATCAGATCCCAGATGACGACCGATAGCTGCAGTAGTCCGAAGAGGCTTCCCCACCGTCTTGCTCAGATATGCACAGAAAGAGCCTCTCATAAGCGGCCACCATTTTTGCAGCAGTGAAGAGCTTCAACCCCTCTCCATCGCCGCCGCTTCCATCTTCTCCATCACACCTCTCCCATCCCCCACCACCCTGTACACCGCCTCCTTCACCAGCCGCCCGGCCATGCCGACGACCATGGCCAAGTCCGGCACTTCGAGCTTGAGCCGGAAGGCCTCCCTCGCCGGCGGTCCGGCCGGAAGACGTCCTCGTCGACGCCGTTGAGGATGACGTGGACTTGGGCGGCGGGGAGCATGTAGACCCGCCGGAGCACGTCGCCGACCTGGTCGCTGGTGGCTTTGTGGTGGGCGTATATGTGGAAGAACCTCACCTCGTCGACGCTGTTAGCGCCGTTGGCCGGAGTTGCTCCTGGGCGATGTCGGAGTCGATGGTCTCGTACGTAATGCCATGCCAAGAGGCCACCATGGAGGTGATATTCCAAGCTCTGGTGTGTAAAAGAGCGACGCTTTCCAAGTGGACGACGTCGAATGGCTTCCCGGTGGAGTTCTGGGTCTGGAACAGATCGAGCTTGGTCGAGATGACCCGCTGTAGTAGGCTCACAGAGATGAAACTTGAGGTTGGCGAAAGGGTAGGTCGGGAAGGTGGTGGACAAGTTGGGGGATCAGAGTTGGTGAAGATGTGAAGCTCATGGCCTTTCTTGGCCAGGCCGAGGAGGAGGGTCATGGCGTGCCTCTCCATCCCCCCAGCTTGGTCCCGTCGGGGCCACTTCTTGAAGAAGACAGCAATTTTTAGGAGCTTTGCCGGCGGGTCGCCTGAGAAACGGAGGTGGTTCCATGCTTGAGGGAAGGAGAGGAGGTTGATGATGGATGGAAGATGGCTCCGTCAGCATGGGAGCTCTCTGCATTGCATTGGTAGGAGTAGCGAGACCGGTGGAAGGAGGAGATGGTTGAAAAGGATGATAGAACATGGAGGAAGTAGCAGATTTGTTTGAAGGTGATGTTAGTAGGAAGTTGCTGCTGCTCTTTGGCCATGGATTAGATTATTAAGCCTTTGCCGAGAAGAAAAAGTTTGATCAGTGATCCAATGCAATGCAGATATATGGATGTGTATGTTACAAAAGTTCTGAAAGTTGATTATGTACAATCAAAGCAGTTGACTTGGGCAAGATTTGTGAAGCTAGAATTTGATGGGCAGCACTGGATCCGAAGCATATATATGGAAAGAAACTCAAACAACCACGATGGGATCAAACCTTAATAAGTAGAGAGTAGACGAGAGAGGATTTAGCACGTACGTTAGATAAATATAAAAAGCGATTGAATGCTTTTAGTCAAAAAAACAAAGACTAAAAAACTAAATTGACAACTACCAACATCATCAACAAGAAGACATAATTTGATCCAAGAGGAGGATTGATAATGATTACATTGATGCATCAGATCATCGTCTTGTAGATTAACATCCTTCCTAGCAACCACTCAAATGGTAGTACTTAATAATAATAACGATTCGATGTTTTATAATTAATAAAAAAGAAACAGTAAAAACAAAGACAAAGATTGGATCTTTTGATGATGATAATTTATCAACGAGTGAAAGCATAGGCGACAATGGCGACGTAGAGGAGCAGACCCAAGGGCACAAACACCAACAAAGGGCCAATAGCACCGGCAGTCCAGGAGCTGCCACAGCCGAGTACCCCGAGCTTGATCTGCACCATCTTCACCAGCGCCAAGACCAGGAAGACGCAGCCGGCGGCGGAGCCGGCGGAGCAGACGACGATGACGGCGCGGAGCAGCGCCTTGTTGACGACGGCGGGGAGGGCGGCGAGGGCGTGGTGGAGAGTGGCGCCGGCGCGGCGGTGGTGGGAGATGCGGAGGGCCTGCTTGAGGGCGAGGGCGAGGAGGCTGGAAAAGAGGAAGGAGGAGAAGGAGAAGACGTGGTAGGTGAGGAGGTCGTCGGCTGCGGCCGGCGGGGCGAGGCAGGCCGGGTCGTCGGCGAGGGACAGGTTGGCGTCGGCGGCGGGGTTCCAGGCCAGGCCCAGGAAGACGGCCAGGGTGAAGAGGGAATTCATGTTCACGACGCCGTCCAGCGCCGTGATGTGGATGCTCGTCTCCCCCTCCCGGCACCTCACCACCTCCCCTTCCATCTCCGGCCACCTCCGGCTGCCTTGGCTTGGTTTTGATTGGGTTGGGGAAGATGAGGGAGAGAGCTAGATTGCTGCTAGTGGGGGGTAGGCAGGGAATGGCAAAGTTATTCGCCATTAGTGCACTTTTTCCCAAAGCTGCTTGTGCTGTAAAGCAGGGAAGGAACAATCATGAGTATAATTTAGAAACCTTAATCTTACTTTACAACTCTTAATGAAAATTTTAATTTTATTAAGCTTGATTTAGTTCGGACTCAACAAAAGAAAAACGGATTGAATTGATCATTTGAGCGTTTGAAATTTTAGAACATTAATTAATAATTCGAGTATTAATAGTCATTACTCAATTCTAGGCTGAGATAAAAACTCTCCTCTTAATCACCATCTTCAACACATTAACTTAATGCTACTAATTATTCCTACACGGATTGTGTGTGTGGGATAATATTATTTACACATTATCGGGGTTAAATTTTCAAATAGCTTAATGAATTATTGTGTAGGAAGACGAAGATGAGAGCAGATTAATTAAATTAAAATAAAATGTCAACTAATCTTTTTTTTTACTATTAATCAACACTAATTAATATTAATAAAAGCAATACAAAGAATGAGAAAATTTTCCTACCAAAGTCTTCCTATTCCAAAATATTGCAAATTAATATGTATAAAAAGATGTTGATCTCCTGGGTGAGCCACGTGTATTTACCTTTTATACTCCTATTAATTTTTTTATGCTTTATTTTTTAACGCACAACTAATCTTATATCATGGTTTAATCATGAAAATTTTGCTGAGGTTTACTTCTACTTTTCCAAACCCAAAGAAGATTGTGAATTAACAGCTTAAATGAATTATTGAAATGCAAAAAAACTTTTTGGTAATATATAGCATACAACCCTTCCTTTCCTCATTAATTGTTTCGAGAGACCCCAGGATCCGTGCTGAGACTAATCAGAAATCTAGGCATTAGAGGAGTTGAACTTCCACAATTTCCAATCGATCAAAATCAACACAATGGGTATATTGAAGAGATATAATTGGGGTGTTATTTTTATGTACATATCATATATGTAATATAAATGTCAGTATATATACCTAATTCCCATTAAGGTTTTGGAGATCACGGAAGGGGGCAAGTGTCACAGATTTTAATTCAGAAAAAAAAATTGACTCACAAATATAGACGTAACATTGCGAACTGATCTGCACAGAAATCACCTTGATTATGATTTCTAGCCTTTCTGAGATCTTGCCTACCAAGTTGGAAAAAGAACATTATGTTAGGCTTTCAATTGAAACTTAACAAAGTTAGAATAGATCAAGAGCACTAGCCTCAATGTAAATAGATTTGGGATAAACCAAAGTTACCAATTCTCAATTTAAATGGGTTTAGAGATCACCAATCTTGTAAGAAGATTAAAATCACCATTCTCAATCTTGGTAAATTTGGGCCTTGAGATCACCAGGTTTCCAATTGAAACCTAGCAGATCCTAGACATAAGAATTCATTGTGAAGAAACTCGCAGAGAGAATTGAATGTGGTGAGACTGTAGCATTCAATCACTTTATTTACTCCATCCAAAAATTCATATTTTCAGAATGCGAGCAGGCAGTAATTCACTCGCGTAAGAGTATGAAAAACCAACTTTACTGAACGCTACAGAATTAGAACCATTAGTTCTTTGATCTGCAAAGCAGGTTTCTGATTGGTACATTCATGAAAACATTTGCTTAATGGGATTTGGACTTTGGATCCTTGACGATGGTCACTGGGCAAGGTGCAGCATTCAAAACATAGTTTGAGACGCTCCCCAATAATATGCGGTTCAGATTCATCAAACACACATCATACATCTAATTAGAAACGGTGTTGGTGAGGGGAGAAAATCCCAATTCTCATGTCTCAAATCAGAGTCTTAATTGTGTTTATACATATTCAACACACTGATCAACTTGTATAATACTAAAAGTGCATTAGACCATTATCATCTCTATTGTGAATAAAAAATCATTCATTTAAATCCAAAGGCTTCGGATTTGATAAATTGAGTCAAAAAATGAAAACCCTAAAATTGTTGGCCCTAGTATTAGAAATAAATAGGCCTACTCATGAAGAAAAAACTTTAAGAAAATTTCAAATTAGTAATCTTACACATTTATTACTAGTTATCATAAAAAATTCTTATTTAACCTTAATCACAAAAGTGACCTCAAAGTTCAATCTATACGTAGGGTTATACTAGGCTCGATTAGTAGGAGTCTTCCAAATGGATATTTCCATATGAGATCCCTACGTTCATCATATTCCATTTGGGATTAAGAATACGAGTAATTGGCCCAACCTAGGCACAAACATAAACAATAACATTAACAAGGAGGATCTATTTAGTACCTCTTGAGGGGCCAAGGCCTCTGCTACCCATGACCAAAGAATCAAGTTTCAAGTGTTCCACAGCCTCCAGCAGCTTCTCCCTTGCATCTCCCCAAAACAGCTTTGCCACAATCGTCACCTATCATCAACCATCAAAAACCAGTTTCAATCGTCAACAACCCAATCTTTCCATGAAAAAAAAATGCGCTTATGATATACAGAGTAGGCAAGAAAAAGTTGGAACCTGCTTCTGCCTGGAATGGTGTCCAACATGTCAAGACTTCCAGGTCTGATTCCACTTCATACTGCTTCTTGGCCTCCGGTTCTCGGAACTCCGACAGAGGTATCAGAGCTGCAAAAACCCAGAACAGAACAAAACCAATATCAGATTTGGGATGGACATGACCATCCATAAGATCATGATCAGATGCATATAAGAAGACAGAATCTACGAGAACCAGACTCGGCCCAGAGCATGAGCTTGGTCTCATTTCCTTGATGCGGTTTGACATGGACGATGACAAGCGTGTCACCCTTGTCAAGCAGGTTGCCGATTGTCCATTTCAGAGCCAACTTGCTGCTCTCCGAAAAGTCCACGGTCACCCCAATCCGGCGAGCTTCACCCATCTTCTCCTCCACCTTCACCTCTTCCTTCTTCTCAACAAATCTTAAGATTGCCGCCTTGTTTGTCAATCTAAGCTAGGAAAATCTGCAACACTAAATACGTCAGTTTTTAAAGAATTGATCTGAGACCAAAATCATAAAGACAGCATCATAAGTATTCAATTCCATGCTATGCACGTTGACATGCCTGCTTAGGTATCTGCCAAAACAGCGGGGTCCTCCATGGTAGTGATGAAGCAATTAGCCATGAAAACTGAACTTTGGAAAACAGATCTCAATCAACATGCTAAAAATAATAATAACATTGGCAGTCAGACAGCGAGATTAATTAGTTAAATCACCACCACTGGATTTGGAGAAAAGAGAATTACAGTGTAAGACCGTGGGACTCTTGGATTTCACAAAGCAAGAGTCAAATAAATCCATGTCTTTACAATCCTCTATGTAGTTGCATGTATTCTCATATTCATCGTATGATGAGGGACCCTAACAACAACAAGGTTTGGCAGACCATGAGGATTCGAATCAAAACAAAATGGGTCTGGCAAGCAATATAACGTTGGGATATCTTTTTCTGGGATGAGGAAGCATCAGAGAAGTTCCCTTGCTGATGTTTGGGTATGAAAAAATGGTAGGATTGAGACAACAAAGTGATGAGACACCCACCGTTTCAACATGTCGAGATTAGCGTTTTGCATGGCCCAAAGCTTTGTTCACACCCCAGGGTTAAAATTCTACTTGTGTTAAAATTCGATTGCTTAGGGTTCCTAAACGAGCGAGCGAACCAAGACTCGACTTGTGTTAAAATTCGGCTCGAATAGTTCGAAGTTCGTCGATTCGGCTCATGATCGAATAAGTTTTGAACATGCATACTCGAGCTCGACTCGAATATTTTTATATTGTTCGAGCTCGACTCGAACTCAATTGTAAAGTAGAAAATAACTCAGACATCCAGGTCTTCAACTTAAATACCTACCATCTAAGTTATTTGACTATTTTGTTATTATATTATATATAAATAAATATAACTAGTTATAATTAAACTTATTAATATATATATATATACTATATTATTATATTATTTTATCGAGTCGAATTCGAATCAAGCTATGAGTCGAATTCAAATCAAGCTATGAGTCGAGTCGAGTCGAATAATGCATTGCTCAAACTCGTCTCAAAGGATTTGAGTTCGAGCTCAAGTATTTAAATATCGAGTTTCGAGTCGAGTCAAACTGAGTCGAATGTCAGATGCTCACGAGCTAGCTCGCTCAATTAATAACCCTATACGGTAGACTAGAGTGGTAGGTACACTCGTGGAGCCCTTGGGAATATAATATATACTTAAGATGAGAATATATTTCTATTTTAAAAATTTGTTTGTTTAATATATATATATATTATAATCAATTAATTAAATACATTGTATATTTGTCACGCGAGAGAGCCTAGTGGTGACTAAAAATCTCTCATTATATTAAAGAATTGATTTTTCACACATTTACTACCTTCATGGGCTTCTTCTTACAAATATCGAAGCCCACATACAGCGCCAAAAATTCATGTAGATCGCAGACATATATATCATTCCCATGAATACTTTTTTAAAAAACAAAAAAATCATATTTAGCTAATTTTTTTACATTGCCCGCACAATTATTTCTCCATCAAGGGCACCGGGAAGAAACCCTAATCCAGCAAATGTGCATTGCCGCATACTAGAGCCATTATTAAGGAATGGAAATTCAGTGGAAGCTGTCATAGATAAATTAATAGATAGGTAGTCCAGCCGCTATCAAATACACTAAACTCCATATATACTTACAAATTAGCAAAAAAATTATTCATGCATGAAGACTTCCATGCATGTAAATTTATAAACTCTGGTCGTAATTCGTAGACACTAGAGCAGTGTCTTCCTTGCATGCATTCTATAGCACATGATGAAGAACTCTCAAAACAGATAGTGTTTTAAGATGCTGGCAGGTTATAACCGAAGTATGTGGAAATGTATAACGAATAATGAACGATATTCGACAATAATAGTACTGCAGTTGATCTGGTTTGCGCCATGCACGATGCCAAGCCTCGCCTCTATTACAGTACTCCTATAGCAGGTTGCTGTGTTGGGTCAAAGCAAATAAAAAATAGAGAGACAGGTGGTGGAGAAGTGTACCGGTTCTGGGCATATTCATATGATCAAACAAACACAAACCAAACTAAAGAAGGAGAAATCTGTTCAACCAAGCTACAACCTTAACATGCATCCACCAAAAGCTCAAGACAGCATTCTCGCACCCCTCGCTACCAACGCTAATCATTCCGACATATCTCCCTGTCATTCCACCTCCCATCTTGTCCCCATTCTATTTCCCCTAATGTATGTGTTATATCATCGAGTCTTATATCTTCACACACCAGTTGGATACAGTTCAATGTTGTAAACCTGATCAGCATTAGCTCCACTAATAAATATAGACTAAATAAGACTTTTCTGAGTTTGTGACGGAATTAGATTACCAGAAGTAATGGAACATGCATGAGGAAAAGGGATGACATTAGATTTTTGTGACTTAATTATATTAACGAAGGTTTTTTTATCATTTTGGAGGCGAAAATATTGCAATAATTTGAAAGATAATAAGAAAAAAAATGATATGGACGTTTGAAAAAGTGATGATTGCCCAACCAGGTTAACTAGGAAAGTAAATTTTGCATCCTTATTTGCCTTAAGATGAAACCACTGTGAATTTCATAACAGTAAATTGTATCTCGTTAACATAAAAGATAAATACTAAATATATGAGCAATTACTCACTTTTTTTGGAAAAAATAGGAACCCATCTTAATTCCATCTAAATTATTCATGTAAATATTTACTGTATAATCATAATAATCCAAATAAGATTATTTTTTTCCGATCTTGTAATATGTTTATATTTTATTCATGTTATTTTATATAAAAAAATCTATTAATATTTGGTAGTGTGCCCTAGATTGCATTTCTTAGTTAAATTGTGCACTTTGTTCTTTTACTTTGAGCTAAAATTGACAACAACGTTATTGAATTCCAATAGTAAATAAATTTTATGATTGTATTTATCACAACCATTATTTAAAAACTCGAAACTTGGACTCGACTTGGTAGCTAGCTTCTCCTAAGAGTGTAATTAATCGTGAGAAATGCTCTTGCTTGTTTTTTTATCGTTTACATTTATTGTAATGAGAGGGCCTGACCCATTTTTAAATGCCTAAAATATGAAGCTCATATGGTACAAGTAGATGTAAAGTTCACTTGTTACGTCTACTACCAACTTTGATATACGAGGATATATTAACATTATTATCCAACCTTTTTATATATGAAAGAAACGGGTGTTGGCTAATATAAATGTAAATTTTTAAATTTTTTAAAGCGAATAATCATTTTAAAATAAATTTTATAAACCAGTTTTTACATAGAAAAGTAAAATATATAAAAATAATATCATCTCCATCTATGAATTAACACTGAACATGTAAATACTTGCATTTTATTAAAATAAATCTTTCAATTCCACATAAGCTTCGTTTAAAACAAATAATCATTTAACTGCTATTTTATCACTCTAAAACGTTACTAATAAACAAGATTTTTTACAGTTACCCATAAATAAGTTTTAATCATTAAACAATTCCGGTTTAAGCAGCACGTCGCCACACATAATGCTGCCGAGTCGATCTGAGTTAAAACTGCTGAATGGTGTGCTACAATGGTTTCTTCTTCTTCCTCTTCTTTTTTTTACTTACAGCTGAAATGCTTTTTTAAGTTATGGTATTTGGTAATTTGTGACTGGTTAGTATGAGAAATTTCATCGAGTGTTAGAATTTGATTTTATCCTCTGTTTTTCATTACTGTGTTGTGTACATTTATACAAAATCAACGACAAGGGTTGTTTTCAAGAAACCCATATACAAGGAGAATATATTGCATGTTTGTTGTAGAGATCATCGTCCAGCTGTTTGCCTAATGACGTTGGCCTGATTGTGTGGAGGAGGATCAAGTTTGTTACTGCTAACACTCCCGCTCAAGCACAGCGGCAATGGAATGACGTTGAGCTTGGACATGAGATGAGAATGCTGAGCTCGAGATAGACCTTTGGTTCCCCGGATGGAACGTAGAAAAACTGGGTTGGCAGCACTGTACGTAGCCGAAAGATTATCACACCAGAAAATTGCTACCTTGGGGATCCGAACGTGAAGCTCGCCCAGCAGTTCAAGGAGCAAAGACTGCAGTAGCTAAAGAGCGATATTCGGCCTCAACAGAAGACCGAGAGACGGTCGTTTGCTGCTTCGCACACCACGAATCCGAAATAAACACAAAACCCCGATATTGATCGTCGATCATCCACACAATCAGCGTCCGAATAAGCGGTCAGGTCCAAGGAACGAGCTGGTCGTGGAGCAATCCCACGAGAATATGTGTTTTGGACATATCTAAGAATCCGTTTAACGGCCGCCCAATGCAAATCGGTAGGACAATGCTGAAATTGACAAGCTTGGTGACCGCATATTGTATGTCAGGTCTGGTAAGTCTGAGGCACTGAAGAGCACCGACAACTGTTCGATACACAGATGGATCGGGAAGTGGTATGCCTGAGTGTTTGGACAGCTTGGAGCCGGCGACGACCGGGGTGGAGAGAGGTTGATACCACCAAGTTCAATCGGTCAGAAGGTCTCGAACAAACTTTTGTTGACAGAGATGAAGAGAGCCCACGTGAAAGGCAGCCTCAGTGCCCAAAAAGTAATTTAATGTACCTAAATCTTTTGTAGCGAATTGTTTGCTGAGATATGTAAGATTGATCGGAGACGAAGAGCTTCCCGTGACAATGATGTCGTCTACATAAACAAGAAGGAAAATCATGCGAGAGCCATCTTGTTTAATGGACAACGAATGATCTGCCCGGGAGCCACAAAACCCAAGTCACGGACGAGCTGAGACAATCTGGAGTACCATACCCTTGGAGATTGTTTTAGTCCACAGAGTGACCTGTGATGCTTACAAACATGGTTAAGTAAAAGATGGTCAACAAAGCCCGGAGGTTGAGCCATTTACACCTCCTCAAGTAGATGCCCGTTTAAAAGAGACGTTTTGACCATTCATTTGCCGAATCGGCTAATTATTGGGCAATGCAATGGTAAGAACCGGTTTGATCACCGAACAAAAGGTCTCAAAATAATCAAGACTTTCTTGTTGGTGGAACCCTTTGGCTTCTCGTTGGGGGAATCCACTTTGGCGACTAAGTGAACCTTGTACAAGGGGAACTTAGGACCATATTTTATTTTGAACTAGAGCATTGAACTCCTCTTGATAATTACATGAGGGTTCAGTTGGTAGCATGGTTGCATGAATCGGAATCGGAATCGGAATCGGTTTTCCAGGGAGTCGGAATCGGAATCGAAATCGGTCTGAATCGGCCAAGAATCGGTTCAGTTGAATCGGTCCAAATTAATTTAATCGGTCATATATAATAATTTGATAATTTATAATATAAATATATTAAAATTGGGTATTGATGTTATTTTGATATTATTCTGTGTATTATAGTTTCTGATATTTTTAAATATTTTTTAAGATTTTTTTAAATTATTTAGAATTAATTATTATTTTTGACTCGAGTTAGACTCGAGTCAACTTTTAATTACGAGAATGCCACTCTTTACCCCCGCCGCCGGACCGGTCGGCGGCGAGTCTCGCGGCGAAGATGTCGGAGGATGTCGGCAGCCAGGTCGGACGAATAGTTAGCGCGCCCGCAGCCGGCGGCGATTCGTGCATCACAGCCCGATTCGGTCCGGCCACACTTCGGCAGCGACGTTGCGAGGTCGGCGGCGAGGTCGGTAGCCAGGTCGGCGGCGAGCCCGGAGTCGGGGAGCACGGCGGAGGGCAAAAACGGAGCGACGGCGGGCGGACGAGCGGCGGCAGCGTGGGGGAGCGGGTTTGATTTTAGGTTTTTAAAATCCAAATTACTATTTTACCCATGCTTAAATAATTTAATAAAAATCATACCTAAGGTATTTTAGTAATTTCATTAAAAAACTGATTCCGATTTAAATCGGTCGATTCCGATTCCAAATTAAATCGGTCGAAATCGGCCGATTTCGAGGCCGATTCGGGCCGACCGAGTCGGCCCCGAAATCGGATCGGCATCACGCCAATCCGATTTAAATCTGCCGATTCCGCACAGAATCGGCCGATTCGTGCAACAGAGGTTGGTAGGCGTAAGGGGGGCATTGGGTGTTTGGTGGTCATGAGACATTTGGGCTTCGCCGAACCTGTCATGGACCTGGTGGTCAATGGTTAGATGTTCGTGGGTGGACGAGATTCAAGGAGTGAAGGGCTGGTGTTTGGACCTCAGGTAGTGGGAGGGGAGGAGGTGCCAGATTGTTGGCCTGGATGAGAGTGCGGTGAAAGCCGGGCATTGGAGATTGGACTGGGGTGGTGTTGGGCTGGTTGAGAGTGTGATGACAGCTGGGCATTGGTAGGAGGAGATTGGGCTGGGGGTGTTGGGCCTGTCGAAGGACTGAGTTACAGTAGATGATGGAATGTGGGTTGGGCATGACAAAGGGCTAGTGTGATGTTAAGAAGTCTTGTGTGTGACCAAGGAGTAGGTAGTAAGACCAGGACATGGCAGTGGAAAGAAATGGTGTTAGATAGTCCCAGGTAGGGTTGCTAATTGAGCGAGCCAGCTCATGAGCATTTAGCGTTCGGCTCGGCTTGACTCGACTCGAAACTCGACATTTAAATGCTCGACTCGAACTCGAATCTTACGAGCCGAGCTTGAGCAAGGTCGTGTTCGACTCGACTTGACTCGGTTGTAACTCGAACTCGACTAGTAGTTCAACTCGAACTCGACTCGATAAAATAATATAATAATATAGTCTTTATATTATATTTTATTTATTTATTTATATATATATATATATGAAATATAATAACATAGAAACAAGATAGTTGAGATGGCAAATATTCACCTTGATGACTTCAAGGTTACGAGTTCAAACCATAATAACCTCATTTTCTTTTTAAGTGGAGTACTTTTGACTTTTAATCGAGCTAGTTTTAAGCTAACGAACGAGCTGGCAAACGAGCTCATAAAAATTAAACAGTTTAAATATATTCAAGCTCGAGTCGAACTCGAACACATAAAAAATATTCGAGTCGAACTCAAACATGTATGTCTAAAACTCGTTCGATCTCGAGTCGAATTCGAACGAGTTTCGAACTATTCGAGCCAAGTTCGAACACATGTTGAACTCGACTCGCTCGCTCAATTAGCATCCCTAGTCCCAGGGGCATCCTCATGAATAGGGAAGGACTTGCAGGCGTTGAAATTGGTGATCCATAACTGGAGTCTTGTATAGATCGTTTCAGTAAATCTTAGAAAATTTTTGAAGCAACTAATTTGAATTTACTAGGAGATAATGGATAGAAAAATTCACGCATCAAATGACTTATTACATTCTGCTTCACAAATAATTACTAGTTTAACTTCCAAATTATTGAAACCACGGGACATTTAAAATCAGACATCAAATTATAACAGTTTAAACCGAATAACTCAATCATGCAAACTGACATCAACACTGATCCCTGCATAGACCATTCATCAACTTATTACAAGACAAGATAAAAGCAAACAAGCTCCAACCGAGACCAAACACATTCACGAAAAGAGTTACACATGACCTTGACACAGCATATCTTTTTCGAAACTCTTAGTTACCAGAGATTTCAATGGCCTTAACCTCAGACTTCTTCACCTCCACCTTGGGCACAGTCACAGTGAGCACCCCGTTCTCCACCCCCGCCTTCACCTCCTCCACCTTCGCATTCTCCGGCAACCTAAACCTCCTCATGAACCTGCCGCTGCTCCTCTCCACCCGGTGCCACTTCTCGTTCTTCTCCTCCTTCTCTGCGCTCCTCTCCCCGCTTATCAGCAGCACCCTCCCCTCCTCCACCTCCACTTTGATCTCCTCCTTCTTCAACCCCGGCACGTCGACTTTGAACACATGGGCCTCCTGGGTCTCCTTCCAATCCACCCTGGTGTTAGCAATGGCTGCCGCTTCGTTACTTATGTTGCCGGGGGTATTGAAGGGGAAGCCATGAAAAGGGGCCCAATCGTCGGAAAAGAAAGGGTCGAAGACACTGTTTCGCCCACCAAAGAAGCTCGGAATGATCGACATTGTTGCACTACTAGAACTTAGCAAAAGATGATCACTATGATTCTATGCTTGTGTAACTTTGATTTTATGTCTTGATTTGTTGAAAGTGGGGGAGGAGAGACACACTTATATACAGGGGAAAGTGGAATGGTTTGGAAGAGTGGTGATGTGTCTGGAGTTGTCTTCGTGGGCACCAGAAAAATCTACGAGCTTCCACCGTCTTCTCCCCATCTCTCTGATCAGAAGACGAGGAACGATTCATATTTTTCACTGGTGGACCCACCAAGCCCAGCCGGTTGACGATGCCTTTTTAATCCGTTCATTCATGAGTGCCCACAGCATTGTTCAAATTGGAGTTGTTTATTTTTTAATCCGAATTGTTTTTATTCATATTAATTGAATCCATGTTTAAACTTGTGACAGCTCAATTTATTTTTGATAATCAATAATTGATAAAAAAATTAATTTAATTAATTTAATCCTCGAATTACGAGGATGATTAGACGATGAAGGAAATTTTATTCAAGTCAGGAACATAAAAATACAATCGTTGGACCCTACATGAATGACAGATGGATTTACACATTGTTGATATTAAACATTCTCTTTGCAATTTATTTGACATAAAAGATACTATTTTAAAAGTTAAGATATTTCGATATTTCATAACTTTGCATTAAGTTAACACCTTTTTCAAGTAAATTAAATTGTAATTACAATTATCATTAATTAAATTATACTTTCTTATAAAGGGGAATTAGTTTTGGGTAGAGCGGAGTGAGTAGGCACAAATTTTAACTTATTTCATATGAATTCATGGAACTTCTGCTCCTCTGCTTATGTCGAAATCAATTCATGCTTTCCCATATTAACGTAAACAGTCTTATCAACGATTAGTCTAAAAAATTTTATACATTTTTTGGGTTAAGCTTAAGAAGTTCTGCATGGTCAAGTCTCAACACCAACTTCAGATTGAGTGAGAGACCAAATAAATTTGATTATTTGAAGCGTTAAAAAATATACTATTACATAATAATATACATTATTGGCATTGTCACAGCAATTCATCAAATAATGTGTGCGTGAAAAAAAGTCCTTAAGTAATGAACCATTCAACGTTTAATTCTTTGATTAGCGGTACAGAGAACTGAGAAAGTGACTAAAATTGAAGGTGAGTGTAGAATGGCAAATGGGCCGGCTCCCACAGCCCACGCCCAGCCCAAAATTGGATCATGGCCGTCTTGCCCGGCCCATCTGGCCCATTTCAACCAATGAAAGCCTATGCAAGGTTTTCTTTCTTTAATGTTTTTTTTTCAAGGTTCTTTCTTTTTTTAAAAATATTTCTTATGGGAAAAATGAGAGATCAATTAATATTTCGACCCAAAGACTCGTGTTAAAGGTTTTGAAAAACCGTTTCTTTAAATTTAAGACAGGAGTAAACTCACTTAGGGACGTCGAGTGGCCCGGCCCATTATTTGATCGGGCCATGCCAGGCCGGACCGGCCCATAGAAAGCCCATTAGAGAGACTGGGCCTGGTTAAGGAGACCTAACACGCCGGGCACGTGCAGATTTGAAGTATATTAGATAAGATGTCACGCCACGAGTGATTTATATATCTGATATATTTTAATTTTATATATAAATTTTCATTGATTAATTAGATAGGCGGTAATAATTTAATATATTAGGTATACAATCTCATGGATTCTAACTAAACGATAGATCCTAATTGAAAGTAGACATGCTATAATAATTTATTTATTTTTATTATAATTTGATTGGTCAAATCTCTTATCCTTAATCACAAGTTGAGTTCACTTTTTATTAATAAGATTAAATATATAACTGTAGTCAACTAATGTACAAGGTTATGACAGGGAGTGCGAGGGATAAGAATGGGGGAGGTGCTTGTGAGGTATTTGCATTTCAGGCAGTCTAGGTCTTGTAATAATAAACTATTTTATTACATGGTGAAAGTCAAGGGATTGTCTTTAAAAATTTCATTTTGAGTATCAAGGTAAAGCTCAATGACATTTATGTATGATTGAATTGTATGTTTTATGTTTTCTAATGACATACTTATGTTTGTTTATTTCATTTGTAAGGGTCTGTTACTGGTGCATGAAATGGACGTTGAAAAAAAAGGAGAAATGGGCAACCCATATAATTGGCATTTTCGCTGCATATATAAAAGTGTAATTTTTTTCTTTTGCAAATAGTAATTTTATGCATGGTTTGTTGTAAACTTTATAGTTAATTCTTTTGTAACTAATTATTTGTGCAAAGGGTCGCTTGAATTTAATTAGTCTAAATAAATACTTATGCTAAAAGAAATTTATCATAAAGGAGCGAAGGGGAATGGAAGATATATCCATCTATCTTCCATGAGCCACACTTAATCAGGAAGCCATGTAAAAATTAATTAATAATAGAACGATGAATTGATTTTATATTTTATCAAATACGTTTTTTATAATTGTATACTTTTTATACAAATAAAGTTAAAATTAACAATGCAATCAAACATTCTAATAACTTCCTAAAAATTACAAATATGGCATGTAATTCAGCTGCAATTTCAAATTAGATTAATCTATGTAAAGGGTGATGTGTGTGATTGGATGGTTGAGCCACACACGTTGCGCTCGTCATTTTGCTGAGCGTCAGTTAGTTTATCATTAGGGGTGGGCAAGGCATAGACATTCGAATTATCGAGTCTGCCGGAAGTCTGAAATTTATCCAACAGAATTCATTCGAATAAAAATAAATTAAACATAGACATTATTTTTCCGACAGAATGACCAACCGAGTGTTTGATATTTTATATCAATAATATAATATTTTTAACATTTGTAATGAAAATTTTAACTTATGATATATATTAAAATTAATTAAGTTTATACATAAAAATAATATTTATTATCTAAAATAACCCAAAATGACTTATATAGAAAAAAGTCATCATCAAATTTAGGAATTTAGAACACTATATTCACTTCAATAATCATATTAAACTACTTACTATATAATTAGAATGCCCTCAATTAGTATTATAGTTTATTAAATTTTTAAAATTTAGCTCGTATACATTTCCAAGTCAAATAAAAGATAATCGATTTATAGAAGTTTTAAAGTAATTTTTGACATCAAAATGTAATCCAATATTACATATACTTCAAAGACAAAATATCCTATTAGTTAATTATTTATCCAATATAGCTCACTTATACGTAAAAATATACAAAAAAGTTAATTACTTGTAAAAATATTTTATAAATATTAGAAGATTAGAATCTAAATATAACATTCTCCCATGTTCATTATATATACAATCATCAATATCTTCTCATTTTTTAATATTCATTGTTCTAAACAAATTTGATGATGAATTTATTTATTTTTCTATAAATAAAAAATTATAATAGCAAGAGAAGAATATATGTTAAAAATATATCAAAAATAAAAAAATGCATAGATATTAAATATGAATTACCTTTATATTCACTCCACAACTAATTTGGGGCACATAATATGTAAAACCTGTGACTCGAATCAGGGTTTTATAGTCTAAACCGGTTGGTTCAACTGTTATTTTCAGTCAAGTCAATTTCAAAGCACGTGTACCGAGGCAAGGCCGATTTTATGTTATGAACCATGAGAGTCATATGTGCCAACGTATACGATGATACCGTCAATAGACAGTACAAGAATGAGTTATCAAAATATATGAGAATAAACTATATTTTCTTTATTTATTTTAATTAGATCATAGAAAGCTATTTTTAGGTTGAATAATCCATTAGGACTCATTATGGGCAGTTTAGGTGGGTTATTAGTTATAGAGCATGTCATTGTAATGTTGTGATGTGTATTATATTTTATGAGATTTTTTCCTATTTTTTCTGGATTTTTTTAAAAAATATTACAAGTTAGTATTATTTTTCGAGTCAGAGTTAGAGTCGAGTAAAGTTTTAATTACAAAACGACCACTCAATTTTCCCTCTGACCACTCAATTTTCTCCTCGACCACTCGTTTCCTTCCCTTAACACCTTACGAGATAACTCCTGACCTTCTTCCTGAGCACTCATTTTCCCCCGACACCTATTTATCCTAAACTTCTGACGCCGTCACCATCCAGCTGCTACCATCCCCCTCACTGAACTCCCTTCTCTGTTTTCTCTCTTCCCTCTCCCCCACGATCCTCACTCAAGCCAGCCACAACTTTATTGTCGTCGCCACGTGACTGAAGATTAGGCATAGAATTTTATTCGATTTTATTTAATAATGAATTGTTTTATGATTTTATTGTGATGCAGATCGTGTGATTGTAAATAGGTGTTAGTTTAAATTTAAATACATGTTAACGAATGATAATAGTGAATTAGAGTTTGAATTTAAATTCATATAAGTAGATGTTGTATGGATTGATGAGGACTATAACATTCATGCATTATACTGGGTCTTGTTGGCTAGGTACGGAGTAGAAGTTTGCCCCTAGGCACAAGGACACTCTCGGAGCTTCTACTAGGTCAGTTTAGGACTCGTTTCTTGTTTTATGCTCTATTCTATTGTGTATTATTTTATTACTTGCAGGACAAGTTAATTTACATTTTGTTAATTGATATTTTATCGGATTTTACTTACCCTGGGTCATTTAATCAACTAGTTTTTCAAATTAGTAACCCTCAATAATGTCTGGACTTGTGGTTCAAATGGTATTAAAGGAGGCTGTCTGAGAGTACTTGGTCTTTGTGCTGAAGGCTAGGAGAATTATAGAAGAAAAGATAGGGCTTAGGATATACTAATAATCCCGATAATCTCGAGGGACCAAAAAATAAAATGAGAAAATGTCGATAGAGGCATCAACAGCAGCATAACAATTAGTTCATGATGCTATTGGGCTGTAGCTCAGTGGCTCTTCAGTAGGTAGTTCAAATGGTACTAAAGGCGACTGTTTAAGAGTACTTGGTCTTTGTGTTGAAGGCTAAGAGTGGAGGAAAGGATATGGCTTAGGATATACTAGTAATCCCGATAATCTCGAGGGACCAGAAAATAAAATGAAAAAATGCAGATAGTGGCATCAATAGCAGCATAGCAATTAGTTCATGATGCTATCGGGCTATGGCCCAGTGGTTCCTCAGTAGGTGCCCTTCGTTCAGAGAGTTCACGAGAAATATATGAATGCTTTTCTTCATACAAGAGTTTGCTCTCATAGCCAGTTTAATATTAGTTATATTTTAGACCAATAACACTCGTTACTGACGTATTTTTATAATATATGTAGGTAATCATCATGAGTAAGATGAGCTAGCTTGGACTGAAGAGTAGTGTCATCTTTTATATACACACATGTCAGATGATAGTATGTTTAATATTTTGAGGATAATGTAATGAAATACAATACATGATGATGCGATATGATATGATATATGCAGCATTAGAAAGATTGTTAACGATGAGATGTTAAAAAATATATTTAGACATTGAATAAGTACAACAAGTAAGTCAAGACCCAAAATTGATGAGAAATGTAAATAGAATGCATAAGTGGGTCGAGACCTAAACTTCATAATGATTATACAGCAGATTAAAAAGTTGTGTGAATGAAAATGTATAATACATGTTGATTTAACAGGGTGGCACACACTCTTAGGAGAGATTCAGTCCGTCTTATTTTACGAATCTTATTAATTTTCATCATAATTATTTGGTATGTGAATTAGTTGACATATTATCCATGTAGTAGCATGCTATGGTTATTTCTGTGCGTTCATTTATGCATAGTTATTGACATCTTTTATTTTGAGACACCGAGAGTAGATCCGTAGGAGTTGGATTCAGGTTAGCCGACCTAACTGGGACTAGTGATATTTTGGTTTGGTTCCTCGGCATAAACCAGATTTGGGGTGTTACATATTAAAGTTTCGTTTTTGGACTCAAACTAGTTTTAGTTGAGGCAAAGGAGGCATTTAACGTATGAATGGTTAAAACATTTTAAACATTTTTTAACAAAATAAGATATTTTATTATGTTCAATTTCCACCATGATAATATATCGAATTGCTCATCTACTCCATTTATAAAAAGAATAGTTCGTTCATCTAAATAATTCTTCAAATTAGTTCGTGTTGGGTCCTTTTCTGAACATTTCATGATTATCTTACTTAGTTCTTGTAATTTCTTACTTAAGCCTTTAATAGGATGAATGATTAATGAACTTTTAATTCCGATAAAAGGCTTGTTTGACACACATCTAACCATGATTTAATATCAATCTTATTTTTTGAAGTTTTCCATTATAATATAATATTTTTTTATTAAATTATTTTTTAAATTTTAAAAAAAATTTATGCTAATTGACATGAGAGAAACTAAGAAAAATATAAGAGATGACGATTATATAAATGAGGTATTAATTGTTTGTGAGAAAAAATAATATTTATAGAAAAAAATTAAATAATAAAATAAATATGAGATGAAAATAATTTTTTATATTGACCAAATTTTGACTATGTTCTGACCGTAACCGACTTGACCGAAGAATTTTGATCATCGATAATCAATTTTTTGCCTAGGTTAAGTGAATAGACATGAACAATATTTTATCTTATGTTCGACTGACTGACGCCCACCCCTATTCATCATGGTTAACTTTTTACGGACGGGTTACGTCACGATTTAAAATATTTGAAAAAGGTTGGCACCTGGGGACCTCAAGGCTGTTGGATTTAATTGTTCTACCATTTGTGCATGGTTTCCTCTATAAAGGAGGAAAAAGACCCCACAGCAAAGAAAAGGCAGACAATTAATACAAGAAATGGCTGGATTGGGAGCTAGCTTGACTTAATTCACTTTCAATAATGGAACAAAGACCAAGCAGCCAATTATGCTGGGAAACATAATTGTGTATATACGAATGGTCACCTTCAATATGCATTGTGACCTTTCTCCTCACAGGTCCATATTTGTGTTGCCAAATAAATGCTACTTGACATCTTTATAATGATATACATCACACACACATATATATAATATACTTATTATGATGGAGATTTTTTTGCCAAGCCATGCATGCCTATACGATTGGATTGCTCCTGAAAATAGCAAACCCAAGTAAAGTAAGTGATCATTGGGAGATGAGAATGTCAAGAGGCCGGCGTTTGGTGCTCTTTCCATGCCCGCTAGAAGGGCATTGGAGCCCAATGCTGCACTGGCCTCCCTCCTACACGCCAACGGCTTCTCCATTACCATCATCCACACCCACTTCAATTCACCGGAAACCACCCATTACCCGCACTTTACATTCCTCCCAATCGTCGACGGCATGCCGGAATACGGCTTCCGGGACCGGATGGGCCTCATCTCCGCCATCAAAGTCGACTGCGAGGCGTCATTCGAAGAAATGCTGGCGAACTTGGTTATGCCGGGGAAGTGCGAAGAGCCAATTGCGCGCATCATTTCGGATGCACTCATGCACTGCACCAGAGCAGTGGCAGCTCGGCTCCGGGTGCCGAGCCTGATATTGAGGACGAGTAGTGCAGCTTCTTTTATCACTTGTGCTGCCTTTCCACTGCTACGAGACAAGGGTTACCTTCCACTCCGAGGTATGCCCTGTGAGACAAGTTATGTTTTTTATAACATGTAGTGTAAATTTGCATAATTTTTTAACTAGAAAAAATTAATTATTATTATCATTCTAAAGTGGACGAAACAACTTACTTGAGCAAAAAAAAATAGAGCAAATTATATTTTTCTAGAGCAAGTACTAACTTGAAATATGCTTATATATATATATATATATATATATAATATATATATACACCACTAATATTGATGTTAATTTTCAGAAGAGATGCACTTTTTTATTGATTTGCATACCGAAATAATCTCCTCTGAGGAAGGAGCAGAGAAATTAAAGAAGACGATAATAAAATTTATGTTTGGAAACCTATAAAATGAGAGGGGAAAATCACGGTACGACTTTGGAGTATAAATTCATTATAGAGTAAGAGAAGATAAATTAAAGTAGATGATAGGGAGATTTATGTGTAGAAATTTATTAATTTAAATTTTACATTCAATTAAAAATATACAGTACAAATTTTTTGATTAAATTATGTATTTTAAAACTTAAATCAATTTAAAGTTTTGATTTTAATTGTTTTATAATATCTGGGGTATCCAATATTATAATCATGTGTTGTGATGGGAAAAAAGGTATTTGGCAGATACTCTTATCACATTCTCATGGTTAAACTACCACATACACTCAATCTCTTCATTACCCAATAGGTATATTTATATTTGGATTGTGAGAAAAAATGAGAAAAATATAATTTTCTTATATTTAAGATTCGTTGGTTTTAAAGAAAACGTGAGAAAAAACTGTTTTCCATCGTGTTGTAAAACCTCTTTACAAACTATTTTCCTACAAAAAATGTAAAAAAATAATAAAAAGTAAAAATGATGCTTTAGAAATTTTTACTTCTTTCTAACAAAACACATGAGATAAAGTAGTAAAAAAATTCTTTTTTTATTTTTCTCGTAATGTATCAAAACAAATAGACTTGTGTCTGATTGAATTGTGAGAAAGAGAAAATATACTGTTCTAACATTTGTATTTGTTTGATTTGCAAGAAAAACATGAAAAAAGAAAATAAGTTTTCCGCTCTTCATAATTATTTTCTTACAAAAAATGTAAGGAAACAATAGAAATTGAAAATATTGTTTTACAATTTTTTTCTTTCTGACTAAATATATGAAAAAAATAACAAAATTTTTTCCTTTTTTCTAAATGATTTTTTCTTTCTCTCATAATCTATCAAACCAACTCTAAAATGAAGAGATTAAGAATTTGAAACTACCATTTAAAAGTATTATTAATATTTAATAAGATGACTAGCCTAATAAAAGATGCAACACATAACTTGACTTTTTCTATTATATGTTCTTTGACATTCCATATAAGAGATAAATGATAATAATAGATGCCTACGTATTTGTAATTAAAGATTATGCGTTGCATACTATACAACTGAACGTTCATAAGCATTCATGTTTTCAAGACTATAAATATCATTAATATGAGCTGCAATTACGATTGCACTGCAATTATAAAAAATGCTTTCAATGTTTATAGTTAGATTTTTTAATACTTTGATCATAATGAACTCGGAAATGCGGCAGATCCGCAATCAGAGACTCCGGTGGCCGAGCTTCCTCCACTGAGGATCAAGGACTTGCCCCATTTCTGCTGCGACAATGTCGACAACATGCACCAAATGGTCTCCACCATGATCAACGACACCATCAACTCAATGGACGTCATCTCCAACTCCTTCGACTTCCTCGAGCCACAATCCTTTGACAAAATCCGACATGACTTCCCCTTCCCTCACTTCCCTCTCGGCCCTCTCCACAAGCACTCTTCCTTTCCATCCCCAAGCTTGTTCCACCAAGACCCGAGCTGCATACCTTGGTTGGATCAACAAGCCCCTCAAACAGTCATCTATGTTAGCCTTGCTGTCCTAAGCATGCCCCAGATGGTGAAGACAGCATGGGGGTTGATCAATAGTGAACATCCATTCTTTTGGGTAATTAAAACCAACCACATTAAGGGCATTTATAATGGAAGTTCTGAATTCAATCTACCAAAAGAGGTGGAAGAGGCAGTGAAGAGGAGAGGGAAGATAGTGAACTGGGCACCCCAACAAAAGGTCTTGGCTCATCCTGCCGTGGGCTGCTTTTGGACACACTGTGGGTTGAACTCCGTTTTGTAGGGTGTCTCGGAAGGGGTGCCCATGTTGTGTTGGCCCTGTTATGGTGAGCAGAGGATCAACGCTAGGTTTGTGAATTATATTTGGAAGGTTGGGGTACAACTGAGGACTGAATTGAAGAGGAAGAACAATGAGGAAGGCATCAAAGAGATTATGACATCCAAGGAAGGGAAGGAAATGAGGGAGAGGGCTAGGGTGTTGAAGAACAATGCAGAGCTTAGCATAAGAAAAGGTAGATCTTCCCATGAAGCATTGCAGAAGCTGGTAAACCTTGTCCTGTCCATTTGATTCAAAAGTTGTTATTATTGATATTGCAAAGCATTTTTGAAAAGCTTTTGTTTACTTTAATGTCTCATCAGATTCTTCTTCCCGTAGTATCAAAGGGTGTCCGAAACAATATCCTTAAATTAAGATTTATTTAATTATAAATGATAAAATTTTGATGATCGGGTGTTTTTTAAAGTCGACCCTCCATTGTTTAGGCTTCTGGCTACATAAAAGTATTGGCCGAATTCCTGTCTTAAACTTTTTTTTCTGATAGCCAATTCGTGCAGATTCCGAGACTAGTGGGAATTTATAACTTTTCACTGTAGTTTACTAGCAAGTAGTCAGGTCTTCACGAATGATGCATGATTCATAGTTCTATACTCTGGTGAATTATGATGTTTGTGCTTATAGTTATGGGCCTTATCATGATCAATGTTGGATCTAATAATAAATCAAAATCAAAGCATTCAACTAGTGATATTATACACCTAGATTATTAAAAAAGAGAAGACACTCACATCATGAAAGCACATCATGTCTATGCAATTGGTTGGAGAGCAAAAATTGTATGAATAATGTCAACCTCTGATGAAAACACATAACAGTTATATGGATTACAAGTGTTAGTCCATTTGTTTTTTATTGTTATTTTTAAAGCCCATTTGTACATCTTTGGAGCTAAATATATGCAAGTATATTAGCTAAATGAGTAAGAGAACAGGAAGTTCATGTCTGGGGCATTTTATTAGAATTATGAAAGTCAAAGAGACCTCACACACACATATATATATATTACAAAAAATTGCATTTGTTTTAAAATTATTTAACCAAGGTGTAGAGTTAGAATTAGTGGGCATTCTTTTTGAGTATATTAATCTGTTGTTAGAATCCAGCAGACCTGTATTTGTTGTATAGGAATGATATGATCTATGTTACCACTGTCTAAAACTATATTATCTACTTTGAAAAGATAACTGATATATCTTTTGATTACCATGTGGCAGTGAAGAGAGGAAAGAATATTGGACGCAAAAACAGCACACATGGTGAGCACATTTTGCTCAAACATTGGATTTGTGGAGCCTCATATATAGGCTTAAATTATTTGCTGTTGGTGAGTCTTTTCATTACACACTTTGGCCAACATTAGAGCATGCAGTGGCCGATCGATCGAAGACTTGTAATTTTCTAAATTTGTTCATAAAAATCTTGCCGAACTTTGTTAAATCATTCTGTCTTCGTTATTTTCATGTCTTCTCCTTGTTTTCAAACTCGGATGGTCTCCATGTGTATTATAAACTCCAGACAACAATGCAAGCGTAACCAATTATATTGAGAGCCCAACACTAGTTGATCATTATTATGCTATGCTTTCCCTCTCCTTTTGTAAAAGTGTAATCTGCTTTTCAAGAGGAATGCAACAACAATGGTGTCTGCTAAAGGCAGCACCTACTCATCTGCCGCAACAGCGCAGGGCCTGCTAGCAAGGAGATGCCATGTCCTTCTTTGCAGCGGCAAATTGCTGGACAAGCGTGAAGATGAGCTGTTTGGCCTCACGTTTATCAAGCCTTTTGGCCCATCCAACATGATACACGAAACACATTACTACAAGACTCCAATTTTCCAACCTCTGGGTTCATGTTCATGACTGGGACACATCATGTGGGCATCATATATACGAACGAGGCAGCTGTGGTTGGCCTTTTGATTCATGTCTTTTAGGCTACACTAGCCTACACATTTACGTCCTCTTTCTTCATGCATTGTATTGTATGTGTTGCTCGGCAAAGGTTTGTCTTCCAACGGAGGGAAACAGAGGGAAATAGATGGAAGGGAAAGCATGGACAAATGTGTAGGCTAACACCTTTTGAGCTGCGGACGTGACCCGTCTGGGCTCAATAATTGCGTGCATTTTATCAGCTCCACAGCCATATAATCACACATGAATTTGAGTGCGTCGCCTAAACGTAAGAATCATAAATCAATTGGCTGAATTGGATCATTCCGGCGGCTGTGATTGCCTTTTTATTAACGTTGCAAATTGAGCAAGTTAGACTGTGAATTGCTTTTAATCTTATAATCGAGTTTGTTCGTGAGTTACTTCCGACTTTATAATTAAACTAATTTTAATTTCGTCAAAATTAATATTTGAACTCGAGTCGAACTGGAAGAACATAAAAAATATTCGAATTAATTTCGAACATATATATATATATATTTAAAATTCATTTAATCTCAAGTCGAATTCAAACACAAATTAAATTTGGCTCACTAATTCGTTTAGCCGTCCTAATTTTAATGATGCTTATTTTGACACTTGTCCTCGCCTTTGAGTAATATAATACACAAGAATCAATGCCACAAGCATAAGTAATTTTTCATATTGTAAGTAGGTAAGAAACCTCAAGAAGTCCAAGTAGGGGCCATCCAAGAAAAGATATAACCCATAACCCATATGACATGTTACATGAACACTGCAGTATGTTCTATCTCATCCCCAAGTGGCATGCATTTTAGGACAAAATATCATAAAAACACCCCCTTATAAGCTGTCCCCAATCAAACAAAATAAAACCAATATCTATATATATATACACAACATATACACACATAACCACTCTTTGCTTCTCCCAAATCCCAGCTTTCAATCCTTTGAAATCTTTGTTTGAAACCACAGAAGTTCTCCTGTGGGAGGAGTATGGGAGGAAGCTGCTCCCTCTGCCTATGGCCCACCAGCTTCGAATCGACGGCCCTCCAGCCCTCTCACTCGGGTACGCCCCACACATCCGACGGCCGCGATTGATTATTGAGTTGGTGTTTATTTGATTTTGTGATCCCGCGAATCGCGGCGCAGGGGACGGCGCATGGAGCGGCGGCGGGGAGCCGGCGCCGGGTTTCGCGGAGTTCACGCTGGAGCAGCTCCGGGCGGCGACCGGGGGGTTCGACGCCGACGGGATCGTGTCGGAGCACGGCGAGAAGGCGCCGAACGTCGTCTACGGCGGCGTACTCGACGGCGGCCGGCGGGTCGCCGTGAAGCGCTTCAACAAGGCCGCCTGGCCCGACCCCCGCCAATTCCTGGTTCGTCCGTTCTCTCCATCGTCGTCCCCGGCGATTTGGAAGGTTTTGAGGTGGGGGATTTGGAGGGTTTTGTGATGGGGAAATGGTGTTTTGTTTTTGTAGGAGGAGGCGAGGGCGGTGGGGCAGCTGCGGAGCGATCGGTTAGCGAATTTGATCGGTTGCTGCTGCGATGGGAATGAGAGGTTGCTCGTCGCCGAGTTCATGCCTAATGAGACCCTCGCCAAGCATCTCTTCCACTGTAAATTTTTCACTTCTTTTCTTTTTTGGGTTTTGGTAATTTTAGATAGGGGGAGATGTTAATATTATAGTAGTACGTTATTATTTTTTGGACCATGGAGAGGATGAATTTTTTTTTGATAAATCTTATGGTTGTGCTTTTTGAAATTTTTGTGTTGTATTGCTAATTTCTGTTTGGTATTTTTTTTATTTGTTTTTTGGCATAGAGGAGTGGAAGGTAACACACTTTGTTTCAGTGTAGCAGATAGTTTATGTTTGGGATTTTGTTGAGTGTTCTGATTGTGGGGAAGATATTTTTTAATGTATTTTATGGCTATATTTTGGGAATTTTTTAGTATAGTAAAGAAGTATAGCTAATTCCTGTTTGAAATTATTTGTTATTTGTTTAAATAATATAGAAGTAAAATTAATACTCTTTGGTGCAGTGTCATAGCCTGTTTATGTTTGAGATTTGGTTCATTCTTTTGATTATAGGGAAGAGATTTTTTACATTTTTTCCCATTTTAATATTTTTGGAAATTTTAGTGTAGTAAAGTGGTAAAGCTAATTCCTGTTTAAAATTTGTGTTATTTGTTTTAATAATAGAAGGTTGGACATTATCGTTGTTGTTGCAATGTAACAGATAGTTCTTATTTGAGATTCAGTTGTTCAATTCTGATCATTGGTGGAGATAACTTGTTCCTGTTGACATATCTGATGGATGTACTTGCTTCTTTATTTTAGGGGAGACGCAGCATATGAAATGGGCGATGAGGTTGAGGGTTGCTCTGTACATAGCTCAGGCTTTGGAATATTGTAGCAGTAAAGGGCGGTCCTTGTATCATGATCTTAATGTGTACAGAGTGTTGTTTGATCAGGTGGAGAAAATGGGGTGTCTGTGTTGGGCATTAAGAGTTGTGAGTTTGAGTGTTTTTTTCCCGTTTTTGCTGTATGACTTAATTTAACGTTTGGCAGGATGGAAACCCAAGGCTTTCATGCTTCGGACTAATGAAGAACAGCAGAGATGGCAAAAGTTATAGCACCAATTTGGCTTTTACACCTCCTGAGTACCTACGAACAGGTATACCTTGCCTATTAGATTAGTTCTACTTTCATTTATTTCTGGACGAGGCCACATTTGGCTATCAGTTGCTTCATTTCTTAATTTGATCCAAATTGGTGTGTTGGGTTTTAAGGTATTGTCAAATTTGTTGTCATTTACTCTTTTGTTTTGATCAAACTGCCCCAAACATTGTTCATTTTTTAGTCTTGCTGTTCTGACCTAGGGTGTACCAGTTTCTATATGATTCCTCTTTAATGTGCTGTTCTGCTCCCAGATTTTCTGAATTATATGTGTGATGATCATATTAGCTTCTATAATGCAAACTGATGAAAATTTTCTTCCTTCCCGTTTGTTAGGAAGAGTGATTGCTGAAAGTGTTGTTTATAGTTTTGGCACTTTGTTACTTGACCTTCTGAGCGGTAAACATATTCCCCCAAGTCATGTAAGTTCTTCATTTTACAAATCAAGTAATTCGTATATAATTCAGCAAATCTTTCTCAACATTTGAGTCATTCCTCGTCGGCATGCTTTGTTGAAATTTAATTTGTTTTCATTGATGTATTACAGTACTTAGTATCTGATACACTTACTTTCTTCGTAGGCTCTTGACCTGATTCGGGGGAAGAATTTTCTTGTACTGATGGATTCTTGCTTGGAGGGCCATTTTTCCAATGATGATGGAACTGAATTGGTGCGATTAGCCACTCGATGTTTGCAATTTGAACCTCGTGAGAGGCCAAGTGTGAAGCCATTGATCACTGCTCTTGTTTCACTTCAAAAAGAAACAGATGTATATCAGCCAAGCCTATTTTAAATGCTCGTCTATAAATCTATTATCTGTCAATCATTAATTTTGTTTGCTTGTTGTTTGTTATTTTTCTTATCATGTATGTATAACAATTGTATGCCTTTTACAACTTGTATCAGGTACCATCTCATGTTTTGATGGGTCTTCCCGGATCCTCAGATGAATTACTGCCTTTAAGTCCACTTGCTGAAGCTTGTTCTAGATTGGATCTAACAGCCATACATGAAATATTGGAGAAAGTTGGGTACAAAGATGATGAAGGAATAGCCAATGAGGTGAGCAAGATAAAATGTCTAATACCATATTATGTTAGTTTACTTCTCTGAAGTCATAACCGTGTGGAAAGTTCCAAATATGCTACATTATGTTGGCCCAATAGAAAACACTTCTTTTCCTTTATTTCAACTTATGTTATCATATGAACACATTAATCATTTTTAAGTTCAAACAGAATAATTGACTGATTTGTCTCCACAGCTCTCCTTCCAAATGTGGACAAGCCAAATGCAAGAAATTTTGAATTCTAAGAAGCATGGGGATGCTGCTTTCCGAAGTAAAGATTTTGGAACTGCAATTGATTATTATACGCAGGTTCTCTAACAAAACCTTGGACGTTCAATTGGGCAACTTATTTATACTTGTATATTTATTTTCGGGGTGCCAATATTTGCATTTCATGCATATGTTACAGTTCGTAGATAGCGGAACGATGGTGTCACCCACTGTTTTTGCCCGCCGCTGCATATCTTATCTGATGAATGACATGGCTCAGGAAGCTCTAAGTGATGCAGTGCAAGCTCAGGTGATAGCTCCAGAATGGCCTACTGCTTGTTATCTAAAAGCAGCGGCATTTTCCACATTTGGAATGGAAAATGATGCGGAAGAGGCACTCCAAGAGGGAGCAACCTTAGAAGCAAAAGGGGGCATGAGAAACTAGATTGTATATGTAAGTTGCCCACATATTTCTCTTATCCGGCGTCCTGTAGCTTAATTGCGTGGCCATTTTTTCATTCTCATTATTTATGGTTTGTTGACGAGTTTGACACTGAGATTTTTTTTATAATTAACATATTCATTTTCTACTATATCTGTGCTATTGTTTTGAAAATACACGCGCGTTTCAAGTGAAAAACGGTTGAAGATAATCTTGTTCTGTATAAGCTGCATCATGCCGATGAGTACCTTGAAACTCTGAAATATTTGGGACCTGATGCCCAAAAGTAAAACATATAACCAAAATTTTAGCTTTGAGTATAGAAGATTTAGGGATGGCATCTACCTCTAATTTTAGTTGTAATGAAGTTTTCTGTTCGTACAGTCTTAACGAGGTTGTCTGGCTGTAACTTTTATCTGGCTTAGAGGATTATACATTTACCCTGAGCTCTTTTAATTTTTTTAATAGTTTTTAGTTTTCCAACAAATAAAACTACCACAAATTTCGTAACTCACTCATTATATATCCCGTTGTTAAAGTTGGATGCTTTCACCAAACACCCTCTTTTTTGAGGACTGCAATGACCAATATTCGGTGTAAGAAATTGTCACATTCTCACGCTGCTTCTTTCTTGTCTAGTCAAAATCAACATGTTTTCTTCCCTGCTTTAACACGATTATACCCATCTCCCTTTTTGAGATTCTTGTTTTAGTTAAGCTTTTTGTCTAAAACTTCACAAGACAAACAAGTCGATAATAACCTTCCCGGCAAGGGATGAGCTTTCTTCTTCAAGACTACGGCTAGCTGTTCACGGATTTCGGCCATCAAAATGAAAGAAACCCAGCAACACAACAAGCTTATGCCTAAGAATTCAGGATTGTAGGAAGCATTTTGTTTTATAATTTGTGAGAGACAACTAAGAACACACCCAAAATCAAGCTAAATATTCAATGCTCGAGTATCGCCTAAAAAGAAGCCAAAGATTACATTCTTTTGCTTATTATAATTCATACAAAGGTTTTTCCAGTAGCACATGATGTAGGCGTTCATTATTAGAGAGCGGTACCCAATGTGGCGCAAAGTAAATCAACGACAACCTTAAATAAGTACACAAGTGCAGTTACAAGATTTTTCGGCTTCTCAGTAGTTTTTTTACTAACATACTCCAAGAAAAAAAAAGCTTCATTAACCACTCAGAATAGTACACACAAAGCTGGTGATTCATAGATTGGCCTCTTGCTGCAGGTCGGGTACACTGTCTTAGGCTCTTAGCTCGTCTGACAGAACTGTCTGGGATCCGAGGCAGCCTCACAGCAGATTCAAGCCCGTTCAAAGAGAGATGGGTAATTTTATGACAGCACAGATTTACCCACGCGGAGGAAATGCAATGATAAACGCCCATCAATGATTCCCCACGCTACCAACAACATGATGATAGGGAACGAGGACAAAGAGCTACAGCATGAAAGATATTTTACATTCTAAGAGCAGAGATTTCAAGAGAAAGGACATGGTTGGACGAGATTATAAGTCTGAAAATCTAAACAATCTGTAACCATGTCGAGCATAATATTACATTCTTGTGATAGAACCGCATTTCAATCACCTTAAACCTCTATACGTATACCTTGCTATAAGACTACAATGCAAGCAACAAAAGCCGTTTGGGAGAAAAGTTGAAGCAGGAAAAGAAAACAGCAACCAAGATGACTGAACTTGCAGAGCCTCCAGATCGAATCACAGTATGCATAAATGAACAGGTTCAGGAGTTACCCTGTATTATGCCAATCAAATAAATGAATTGCACCATGTTTTTCCTTCCTCTTCTTTGATGAGCGCATCATGCATTAACCTTGTGTTGGATGATGAAGAACAGCAGCTTAGTAAAGTCTTTGGTTGTCTATGCAGGAACATTGAAGTGGAAAAGCCAGGAAATCACAAAGGCAAACACCATACAAGAGAGCAGGAAATTCAGGAAACGATGCCCACGCCAAAAACTTCTAGTTTCTTGGGTGGTTGGTTGTGCAGCATTGGTAGTTTCATTCCATTCTTCCACCACCTCGATGGTTTCGTTATTGCCAGCCACATTGCTCGCAGTGGATCCACAGATCTCACAGGTTCTGGTAATCACAAGAATGTGAAATGAGATACCAAGATCAGTGTCCACATTCAAAGATGAAAATAACTTGAAATAGTGCAGAATATAACTTAAGTTTGCAATGCTTTTGCGAACTTTTATTGCCTATTGCAACACTTGCTTCAAGCTGAGGAACAAATTCTAAACAATTAAGTATCAAATGCCTTTTGAAAGGAACTCAGTTGAAAGGAAAGAGACAATTTGGGTGATTTATCAGATCCAAGAAGTGAAACCAAAATCTTGGCTTCTTAACAGAACAAAAGAGATATGATACAGGGGATGACCAAGTCACGTAGCTCTTCACTCTCTTCTCCTCTGTATCTAGATTCTCTAATCCTTAAATCTATATATGTATATATATTTCATTTGTCATGACAACCATGGACCAACTGCCAGCGGAAATAGATTGCTTTTCAGTAAGAAATCTGATCATCTGGAATCATATCGGACAAAAAACACCAGCAAAACCAATATTCTATGAAGTACATATTTTAAGCAATTTGACAATGTCTATGTGCATACCAACACATGAACTGGTAAGAGCACTAGATGCCAAGAAGAGTGTTAACATCGTAGACATAAAAGAAGCCCTCTCTAATCAAAACAGTAAGAACAGGATGAGGATTGATTAAGCAACATCGATGAAGAGCAACGACTTCCAGCCACTTGCCACAAGAAAATTGAGTCTTAGTAGAAGAGTTTGTAAGTTGACGGAGAAGACAAACAAACAAGTGATAAAAAAATAATGTCACTGTAATCTCAACGACAAAATGCAACCAACAACCATAAAAAATAAAAAGAGCAACGAGCTATAAAAGAGAAAGAATTGCATCAAAACACCACAGAGCCAAAAAATTCACAACATAAAGAGATACAAATTTCCTACCATCTAATCAGCTAATCTAACATACAAACTCATTCAAGGAGAAACCACAATCTAGCACACTTATTTGGTTACTGCTTAAACTAAACTTAAAAAACTTGGGATCATGTTTCATCTAAAAAAAAATTGTTGAGATAGAACAAATCTATGAAATTATTCCCATATATCAAAGCTTCAAAACAAGAAAAAATAAATTACTTGTTCCCCTTGATCTTGAACCAGGTCTCGGCACACTGCTTGTGGGCAGCAGCCAAATCGTCCTTGCAAGAGCAACCAAGCTCAATGGCAACCCCAGATTCATGGCTGCTGCTCTCCAACCCCATATGGCAAATCCTGCAATCCTTCTCCACCTTGGCCAAGCTCACCTTGATCTCCCCCGCCGCCTCCCCCGGCCTCCAAATCCACATCCGAGCAGCACGCCGACACCGACGACGACGACGACGGCCCCGACAAGTCCGGCCGCCGGGCCACCCCGCCGTCGGCCGGACCGTGAGACCCCTCCTCGCCGTAGGGGGAATGCCAGGCCTCCCCCTCGTGGGAAAAGCGGCCGCTTTCCACCTCGCCGCGGCCGGAGCCCGTGCTGCCGCCCGCACCGCCGGGGGCCCTGCCTTCTACCGACTTCTCCCCGACCTTGTCGCAGTCGGCGCCCGTTTTCACCATCCTCGCCACGCCCAGAAGCAGAAACAGCTAGAGAGTAGCAAATCTGCGGGTCAAGCTTCACCTGCTGCGGAGGGGAGGTCCTTCCAGACTCCCACCATGGTTCCACTCTGAGCTGATCAAACAGACAGTGGCAGAAAACAGAGCTGCCCAGGTCAAGACAGCTCGGCAAATGACAGCAGGAAGCTCAGAAACAGAAGAAGCAGGGGAGGGACAGAGCTAGGAGCTAGGAAAAATGGCAGAGAGAGGGAAGATGGTATAAGAAAAAGTTGGTCAGTCGAAGCAAGAGGAGCTGCATTCCATGATTGCTCATAAGCTCTGTAACTGCAAGAAGAAGAAGAAGAAGAAGAAGAAGAGTGCGAGGGGAAGAGAGGGAGTGGAGACAAGAATTCGGTGGTGTAGCCAACCATATGTATACATGAAGACGAAGCTTGGGGGCCGTGGGAAATAAAACACGAACCTCACTCTGCACTGTATCATCTCCTACCTGTAGCCTTTATTTGCATTATATCTCTGCATTATTTTAATATTTGGGCTTGGCTTTTATTTAATTTAATATATTTTTTAACTGACCGAATATTTATATTTAGTTCGTATTTAATTTATATAAAATCAAAAAAAATTCTAACGCTATATAATTTTAATTTGACCTTAATAATATTTATGAGCTGAATCAAATCGATTATTTTTTTTGAGTTTGAACGCGTCAAATTCAATTTTCAAATCAAGCCTAACCAAATACTCCTTAGGTAAAATTCTGTTCGCTATTCAACAAGTTATCTATTTCGAGCCGAGTATTTTTTCGAGTATAAAATTAATAAGCATGAGTTCAAGCCAAAAAGAAAATACTTGTAAGCAAATTTAACTTGTTTATATCCTAATTTAAAGATATATATAATTTTTTTTTCAATTTGTTTTTTTAGTTGAATTATATGGTCGATTAATATTTGTATGTGGATGAGTTTTTTTATTGGGAAAAGGAGAATGTTTTTAATATTAGTAGGTGGTAAGAAAATTAAAATGGGGAAATTTTATATGATGATAAAATTATACTTCCTAGTTCATATTAGGTTAAAATAAAAAATAAAAAATAAAAAAGGATTCGATCTCAATTATGTTCATTATGATGAATGTGGACAATCGTGTGCCCACTGCCCCCAAGCCTTGGCAATCTGATACGATCGGCGGCAGTATTGTGGTCGGGTCCAACTGTATTTATTTTATAAACATTTATTTTTCATTTCTTAAACATAACTCTCACTAATGTAAGGGTATTTATAAAAATTTGATATTTTTAACTTTTCTATAAATTTACCTAAATTTTTACCCCTGATAATAATAAAAATTACTTCATTTTTTTAAACATTTTTTTATGGTAGAAGACAAAGATTACGCATTTGTGTTAGTGAATACTGAAATTTGATTGAATTTTTAAAAAAGAGTAATAAAGATTTAACATATTTAATTTGGATGGATAAAATAATATAAAATTACTTATGTGTTTAGAATAAATTCTTAAAATCAAGCAAAAAAATTACCATGTTCTACAAATTAAATTAGACCGATAATTAAGTTTACATGTGTATCTTATACATTGAACGTGCTCGTGTGTCTGTATATATATTAATGAAATATTAATAAATAGTAATATATTTTTGGTGAAAAATGTCCACAAGGTGCTGTGACTTTAAAAAAAGTATAATCTTTAGTCATTTATAATTTTTAACAAGTGATAAATGGGAATTGAAAGATTACTTTGTTTTATTTAATGATATACGGTGGTGTACAGCTAATCTTTATTTTTGTTGAGCTCAATTAATTATATGTGGGTTTCAAGGTGCTGGTAAGTATTTACAAGATAGAGTGGATTTTTGGGGGGTTTTGAGGTGTACATTTTTTTAAACCAGGCAATTAATTATACATCCAAAAATTCAGCGGTTCGAGGCCTAAATAAAATATAGTACTTTTTTTTTCAAAGCAAATAATTTTATTCAAATTGTTCATTGTTGTGGTTTTCTTTTTTGCCTTTTCATTTTAAAATACCCTTCTTTTGCTTTTAAATTTTCTGTCAATCTTTTCCTCTCTCAACCATTTTGTTATTATATGCCAAAAGGATTGGTTATGTTCTTGTATTATTTATAAATAGTAAAGTGCACACACACTGAGAGTTTCACCAATCTTAAGACATTTCATGCTCCAAATTTCTATAAATATTAACCAAAGGTTAGCTCCTGGCTCCAAATTTCTATAAATATTGACCAAAAGTTAGCTCCTGTGTCACATCTATGCTCCTGTTATTTGATTGTATCATATTGCATTCAAATCCAATACAATTTAAAATTTTGTATCATTTTCATTCATGCATGACTTTTTAAATCAAAATTTTCGCAAAATTTGATTTTTTTTGTTGAAAATCATGACATTTAATTAGTATTAAATAAATATTAATAATAAAATATATTTTTAATATTTATAAAATAATGTATTTACAATTTTAAAATCTAGTTTAACCCGGTTCACTCTAGCAAAGCCAAATATACTCCATATTAACTACAGAATTGGTATATTAATCAATATGGTATTTAGATTTGTGGGTTGTAAGATGAGTCATAAAAGATGACGGGATAAAAGGAATTGATAGTACAAGGAAGAAAGAATTAGAATAAAACAATGCAATAATGATTAATTAGTATCCATTTAAAAGGTTCTAATTGTCATAGTTAAAAAAGTGGGATCAAATCTCAGAGTCAAAGTCCAATTAATTTGAAGCGTACACATTATTTTTTTAATATGACAAATAAAGGTAGTATATAGGAGCACATATATCTCTTATAGGAACTTGAAGCTACAATTTTTTAAATATTAATTTAGCTAAATTATTAATAACTAAAATAACAAATTAACAGTTTTTATTACTTGATTAGTGAAATGGAGTTGAGCCTTATCAACACAAAATCACCCATATGGAGTTAATTTGACCTGAATAGTGTAATAGATTCTCAAAGAGGTGTTGGTGTCAAATTAGAAATTTGAAATTATGATAATTATAGAAAATAATATTTGGATAACATGATGGAACGCAAATAATACTATTATTGAATATTATTTAGAAAGTGAGATCAAGTGGGAAGTTGCACTTAATTAATCATAGTCATGACGGCACTTTCAGAAATATTTAGCGTATTGCATTTTGACTCAATCTAATGGGCTTCTTTTTTGCAAGAATCAATTCCATTCGGTTGAATATTTATCTTTGCCGTATTGCAATTTTGGAAAAAAAAAATGAAAACAATAGAAATTAGTTTCTTATGTAGGTTGAGATTATTGGTTCAAGAAGAAGTTAAATTTACCAAGTTTTTTTAATAAAAAAATTGATTTTTTTCTCGAGCAAGAACACAAGTATTTTTCATATATACTAAAACTTACTAATAATAAGGGAACGCTTACCACAAAGAAGGAGAATATAATTAGAGGTTAAAAAAAATGGTGTCATCAATACATATCAGCGAGAGACACCGGGAGAATAGTTATAAAACTGCTTTCGCTGCCCACTCAACCACAACTACTGCCCTCACTATAATATTAATGTATCTCTCGGATAACGTATACATTCCAATTCCCACGCTAAAACCTTAAAACTAACTCAATTATTTTATTTTAAAATAAAATTTAAATATTATTAAATTAACATAATTTAATAATATTTATGAATTCTTTTCGATAAGTTTTATGTATTATATTTTTATATTTTAAATATATATATATTTATGACTTATGATCTTTCATTTTCTGTTTTCATGTTTATATAAGTATATTTTTTTCAATTCAAAGGAGGGAAAATTGTGTGAAATAACTATTTGGTTGAGTTTTTCAACATGATCTTTAGTTCCTAAGTTTGTGAAAATTTGTCATTCAAGTTAATTGTATATCAACATACTTATACATTAACTATATTTTAATGTGTATATTTTATTACATTAAAATATTAAACAAAATTTAGTTTAATTGAGTGCTTTAGCCTATGTTTTTTAAATTTGTTTATATATTTTTTAAATTTATTTTCATAAAGTTGGTACGTAAAATTATTAACTTTATAAATTTTTAACATCGTATTTTAGTTTTCCGCTAGACAATAAAATTGAAATGTTACAAAATCAATCAACCCTTCCTTCTTTCTCTCTATGCAAATGCCTACAACAGAGTCTCGTCATCCTTCTTTTTTGTTTTCTCTTTTGTTTCTTATAAGCTAGTTTTTGTGGAAATGAAAAAAATAAAGCACTTGTGAACTTTAACATGGTGCAAAAAATTATGAAGAGGGAATTTATACTCCTATTTATTCCTAGAAAAGACGTACTTGGCAGTGTACGTACGAAAGGAGAACATTTCGATGTTACTTATTTTGGTGTCCCCCACTTCATTACTAGCCTAGTGTAGCGTGCCATGAATCCCGGTGGTTAACATCTGATTTATTTATTTATTTATTTATATATATATATATATATATATATATATATATATGCACATATATAATTTTATGGCACCATTTTTATTTTATATAATCGTAAAAATCACAAAATTACTGAAATAAGTTATTTTATTGCATCAATGCTATTAAAATTTTCTATAATGGCTTAATAAAGTGAAAGGTAGGTCCATGCACTTATTATTATTTTTTTGGTAAACACCATCCCCTTCCGTTGCATACAGTGTATGCATTGTCAGCGGGCTACTGGATCGAAATTCAATAGCCCACATGCCCCTCCTACCCGCCTGGGGGGGCGCTGCAGTGAGTGGTGCCAAGGGGACTGTGGCGGAGGGGGTGGTTGTGCTTGTGGGATCAGCATATTAAAGCGAGTGTGGGGAGGGGGGCTATGAGCCGCTAGATCTAAATCCAACAACCACGATGCATGAACCGGTAAAAAAATCGGTATATTACAGCGCTGCTATATATATATATTGAGTGGCAAGTAGCATGGGGACCAGCTACTGTCTCACATGGAGGGTCCTTGGAACCGGGCACTTGGCCCCGAAAACTTATTCTATGAGACCCATGGGCTCAACTTGACTTAGAAGCCCGGCACATACCTCTATGGGCTTAAGTTTTAGTCTAGCTAATGTCTTGTTCGTTTGCTCTTTGGCAATTTTTATATTATTATTATTATTATTTTAAAAGAAGTTAACAATATTTACCCCATGAAATGCAACTATATATTATTATTCATATTTCTTTACACTTTAATCTTAAAATTATTAGCTTGATTTTGATTAGCCAAAAAATTAATAAATTTCCTACAATTAATAGTATAATGTAACGACTTGACTTAAGTAATTAATGAAGTTGGAGATTTATAAGTGCATCTCTATTCTTAGTCAAGAGATGTTAAATAGAAGACTAATTTTTATAATGTCTATTACAATCTATCCACCTTTATAAAATTCTGTCATCAAAATTCTTTTATTAAGCTTTATAAATTTTAATATTCCATTATTTTTTCTTCAAAAGATTTTGTCCAATGAAATTTTTCGTGGAATTCCTCTTTTTTCACTGCTCACCTTCAAATACAATCTTAGGTCACTTATAGTACCCTAGCCCAAGTGCAAACTAATGTGCATGTAAATTTTAAGCTTGATTAATTACATTTGAATGAATGATTTAGACCCATTAATTTACATTTAAGTAATTAATGAAGTTGAAGATTTATAAGTGCATCTTTATTCTTAATCAAGAGATGTTAAATATAAAACTAATTTTTATGATGTTTATTACCGTTTACCCACTTTTATGAAATTCCGTCATTAAAATTCTTTTATTAGGCTTTATAAATTTTAATATTTTATTATTTTTTTCTTCAAAAAATATTGTCCATTGAATTTTTTTCATGGAATTCCTCTTTTTCACAACTCACCCTCAGAAATAGTCTTAGGTCACTTATACTAACCCAGCCCAAGTGAAAACTAATGTGCATATAAATTTTAAGATTGATTAATTACATTTGAGTGAATGATTTATACCCATTAATTTGCATTTAGCCTAGATTGTTGTGGTAAAAGTATAAAGGTGTGAGGAGGTACAATTAAAATAGATCATCATTTAAATATATTAATTAATAAGAACATCACAATTTGCAGTTTCTATCAAATCCAAATCCATAACAGCCTAGCTAATATTTAATAGATTCCATACGATAAAAAATGAAGCAATAAAAAAATATAGAATTTTTCTACAATAAAAGCAAGCCCATGGATATTGTAAATATTAATGTAAGTAGGAAGGCTTAATTTATTTGACAAAGCATTCATGCGATTAAAATTAAGTGCTTTACAACTAACAAATGGTCAGTTGAATTTTAGAGTTTCACATTATTTTTCGTTAAGAAATAGTTAACTCCACCAGACCATGTACATTTGTTAGATAAAGAAGCTTATATAAGAAACCATCAACCTTATAAAGCAAACATAATTTTTTTAGAGTCGGGCCAAGCCTGCCTGCAGTTCATGCAAAAGCTACATGAACAATCTTTTGGATGCGTCAAATAATTTAAGTTTACTGAGATATCAAGGCTCGCTATTATGCCTGGGTCATTTTTCTAGTGATTTGAACACCGGCCCTAAAACAATGGCCATATTAATCAACGTCTTATACATAGGAATGTTCTTGACGTCTCATTTATCCGCCTGCATTTACATGAGCATATTAATTGTGACAAGCGAGAAAGCATCCTAGCTTGTCATTTTCTTCTCATATACAAGTAAAATAATTAAGGTTAAAGGATATATAAGAGCAATTATATTTTTTTATATACTTAATTGAAGGCAATTAGGTTTTTTGTTGTTTAATGAAGAACAGTCTTTGAATACTTTATTGCTGTCTCCCTATCTTTAAATTCAAAATTTTCGATTGGCTAAACTTGGTCATTTTTCATTTTCTTTTTCAAGGTAAAACTTGGTCAAATTAATTAAGACAACTTTGCAGGCTTCTCAAAACTAATTAAAGCCTGGCCAATGAGACGATATACAGTACAAAGTCTAGACTTTCCCACTTAAATTATTACGTTATGTTATATATATATATATATATATATAAACAATTTTTTTAGAGTATGTACTTACCTTATAAAACTAATTGGGTGTTAAATATTTGCTTCTGTTGGCAAATATCCAGCTAGGAATTGTTGTGTTATTAATTCATCTCCTATATGTATGAGGAGGAGGATTCCGGCACTTGGTCCTTGTAATTCAGTATATACATAGCCCGCTAGCTAGTTACATAAGTTCTAAGCTTTCATCTCCGTTTTTCTTGAGCTTCCTCATCATGGGAGGTCGCTCTTTTATGTTGCTATTGGTCTGGGCTTGTTTGCTGCTGTATCCCCCTGTGGCATCTGCTAAAATCGTTCACCACAAATTCCACGTAAAACTACAACCCTTCCACCATCATTTGACTGGTTAAAATAGGTGCAAATAAGAAGGTGATTAACAAAGTGTTTATCAATTTAATTCCTTTTTTGCCATATTTCTGATCTGCAGGTTGGCAACTACACGGTTCGGCCTTTGTGCAAAGATCAGGTCATTGTTGCAGTGAACGAGCGCCTTCCTGGCCCTCTCATCCGTGCCCGTGAAGGCGACACAATCATAGTCGATGTCTTCAACGAATCGCCTTACAACATGACCATTCACTGGTAATCCTCAAGATATTGCAAATTAAACTATCAAGCTTCTTGGCTTACGAATCATTGAGTATTGGAGGAGCTTATAATTAAATCGTTAGTCGTATATATGCAGGCATGGAGTGTTGCAAAGGTTTAGTGCTTGGGCGGACGGACCGAGCTATGTGACGCAGTGTCCAATCATGCCAGGCAACAAGTACACCTACAAGTTCAACATCACCGGACAGGAGGGCACTCTCTTCTGGCATGCCCACTTCTCCATCCTTCGCGCCACTGTCTACGGTGGCCTTATCATCCGCCCTAAACTTGGCCGCAACTATCCCTTCCCCAAGCCCTATAAAGAAATCCCCATCTTGCTAGGTATGTATATATGAGTACATGAGTATTCTCAATGCGTCTCTTCTTCCCTACGAAGAATCTTCAAGGCGATTATGCTAATTGTAGCTTATCAATACCGTTGCATAAATGGTAGGCGAGTGGTGGAATGCAAATGTAGTGGATGTGGAGAATGAAGCCCTGGCTACTGGTCAACCTCCGATCGACTCCGATGCCTACACCATCAATGGACGGCCGGGCCGCCTCTATTCCTGCTCTCGCAATAGTAAGTGTAAATGTCTATATTGGGAGGGGTATACATGGGGACGCAAGCCATTAATACGGATCAAGACTCCGTGCGTCCTCGTATGTGTCCATGGGGAGCGCACACGAGTCCTGCTCCTAGATTATTAGTTAGGGCACATTAGTATTAACATTAATTGCTCAAAGTTTTGCAACATACAGTTTTTATAATTTGCTCCAATTGAGCTAACATGAAAATATTAATTAAAAGTGAAGTAACCATCCTTTTGAATTGTCCTTAATTAGCTTTCAATTCTCTAATTTGTAATCTATGCACTCATACTTGAGCCGAGACTTTGGAGTACGAGCACAAGTTGAAACTAATATTGTCGATACTTTATATATGCATCATGCTAATTAGATCATCATTGACTTAATTATCTCAACAGCATTCAAAGTGAAGGTGGTGAAAGGGAAGACATACCTACTAAGAATCATCAACGCCGCAGTGAACAACCAACTCTTCTTCAAAGTCGCCGGCCATAATGTCACCGTCGTCGCCATTGACGCCTCCTACACCGACCCCTACCTGACCGACATCGTCGTTTCGGCTCCCGGGCAGACCATCGACGTCCTTATCAAGGCCGATCAGTCTCCTGGCGTCTATTACATGGCGGCCACTCCCTACATGTCGGCACCCATCACCTTCAACAACTCCACCACCACCGGCATCATCGAGTACGAGAACGGTACCAGCTTCTACTCCCTCAACAAACCACTCATGGCCGTTCTTCCCGCCTTCAATGACACGCCCACTGCCCACCATTTTTACACCAACATCACCAGCCTATCCACCGGTAAAATTGAGCTCCCTATCCATGTCGACGAGCACATGTTTGTCACCAACGGATTGAACCGGCAGCCGTGTCCTTCTTGTGTGAACGGCTCTCGCCTCGCCGGGAGTATGAACAACATCTCCTTCCAGCTCCCCACCACCACCTCCATCCTCGAGGCTCATTACCATAATTTGAGCGGCATATTTAGGGATGACTTCCCGGACAAACCCCCATTGGCGTTTGATTACACCAACAGCACAGCGGCCGCGGCGTTCTTGGTGGCGGAGACGGGGACGAGGGTGAAGAGGCTGGCCTTCGGGAGTAGGGTGGAGGTGGTGCTGCAGAACACGGCGACGGTGACGACGGAGAACCATCCCATGCACCTCCATGGGTTTAGCTTCTACGTGGTTGGACAAGGGTTTGGTAACTTTGACCGGACAAGGGATGAGCCCAAGTTTAACCTGGTCAACCCTCAAGTCCGTAACACAGTTGCTGTCCCCGTTGGTGGATGGGCCGCCATTCGATTCTTTGCCGACAACCCTGGTGAGTACTGACTCCTCATTAACCTGCTGCTCCAACATAACCACCATACCCATTAATCACTAGATCGATCCTATGAACTCTCATACATATTCATTAATGTCTTAAGTTTTAAACCCAACCTAGGAGAGTAAATCATCAATGTATCAACTAATAATTGCACTAGCTGGAAAATAATTAATTACTTATTTACACTTAATATGATAGATAAATTATGTCACCCTACTTAAAAGGTAAATGACAATAAAAATAATGTTCTTACAAGATTTGAATAATATTCACCGCAAAAATTGGTCTGATCTACGGCTAAATTTAATTTTTATCACAATCTAAATCAATTGTTTTGCATTAAATTGGTCTTTCTTTGAAGATCAGATTTAAGAGCCCTCCTCAAATTATTCAAATCATAACTTAGAACTTCTAGACTAAGTCAACTCATCGCTTAGCCCCTCTCATCTAAAAAATGATCACTTAACCACGATCACGATTACTAATGCTAAATAAATATTGTTAAGTGATGACATTGAGGGCTTGTAATCATTTAATAGGTGATGTGGAAGTGTCATGTTAGAAGATAAAATTAAATTAAAAAATATTCATTTTAAAAAAATTGATACAAATAGTAAAATAGTTTATTTTATTTAATTTCATACAATAAGTCTAATTTTGAATTCATATATTAAAAAAATAATAATATTCCGTCTCACATACAAAATAAAAAATGACCTTAATGAAAAATTAACAAAATAATATTTCTTTTGTTTAATTGTTATATTTTATTTTAGTACTTTTAATTTATTTTATAATATTCTTTTATTTTATATTTTATTTTAAATTTCAATTACTTTTATTTTAATCAACTTTATCTTCTAATGTGGTAATGCCACATCACACATTAACCCGTTAGAGCTCATCATGTCATCATTTACTGTATTTATGTAACAGTGTTGGATTTGAGGATGGTCAAGGGATAAATGATGATTTGAATATTTATATGGAGCTAAGTGAAATTTACTCTAATTTATAAATGTTTCATAATAATATAGATAATATGCATGCCTATATAAGTAATTGAGGTTTTCACCAGAAAATAAAATATTTTTTGATATAACCATGCAGTGGGAAAATTAGGTTTAATTATAAAAAAATAGGAGAAAATAGGAATTATCTAAAATACCCTTATTTAAAAAAATGTAAAAAAACTAATAATAGGTGGTTGTTTGGCTGCTCTGGCGGCCACCCGCACCAAGGCTATGGGTCGCCGAAGCTAACCACCTTGTCCCTAGTCGAGCGTGGCTATCTACCAGCAGCCACCGGCTTACAAACATAAAAAAGTATTTTTTTAGAAAAAATACCTCGGACAATAGCCGAAGTCGGCAATCGAGACCGGCCTAATGTAGCCAAGTCCGGTTGCCCCGAGGGCTAAGGGTGGCTCATAGTGGGCGCCCATTGCCAAGAGCAGACAAATCCACCCACCTATGGTTTGGGGTGGGCAAGATTAGCCCCTTGGCAGCTAGCCTTAGGAGCTACCCTTGCAAAGGGGTGTCGACCTTAAAAAACTTTTTTTTGCCTTAATGATAATTTTGATATTTCAATTAAAATTTTCATTTTTTGATAATTTGTTTTAATTCTCTCGCCACCTAGTAATATAAAAAAATCTTTTCTTTTGCTTTGAAAAACTCAAGTAATTTAATTGTAAAGAAAAAAATAATCTTAATCAACAATACTTGTATTTTTTAAGGGATGGTTGGAGTACATGCTCATATGTGTTTATAATCTTAAATTTAGATTTTTGATGCTGAACAAAAGGTAAATGCAAGGTTTAGTTTGTAATTAATTGATTACGCGACTACATTGTGTTCAGGTGTATGGCAAATACATTGTCACTTGGACAAGCACCTACCATGGGGCCTGGCTACTGCATTCTTGGTGGAGGATGGTCCCACTCCCTCCCTGAGGCTGCCCCCACCACCCACTGATCTTCCTCGTTGTTAGGGCATTCATATTTAGCTCAATTGATTTTAGTGTTATTTTTTATGCATATTTGCCTCACCCATTTCATGAAGCTATTTCTACTTAGAGCTTCAAGTATTTGGTTATAGGCACCGATTAGGTTTCTGCGAAATAAGACCCAATTCGAATTTTTTTAATTTTCATAATATTTTTCAATTTTGTGCTAAAATCTATTTCGTGATTGATTCATGAAGTTTAATACTGAAATAAGGTTCATTTGGATGGGCCAATAAAAAATTCTTTATTTTACAGAACCGGGGGTTATGAGATGAGGTTGCTCTTATAAAAATATCTTATTTGTACCTTTTCTTTTCCCAGGCCAACATCTTAACCTGTTGTAATTTCTTTTTACTTAATTGAACTTATACCTTCTGTGAGAACAATAGTCATGTAGTCTTCATAAACTTGTTTAGGTCTTTATCATATAAATGATAAATTCAATTTTAGTGGGAAAAAATAGTGATGTATTTTTTGAATGACAATATGTAATAACCTACAAATTAGTCATTCATCAACCACCTTTTGAAATAAAATCTAATATATAAATGAAGATGTTCCATATAGATATTCAACTTAATTAATTATTTTAAAAATAATTTAGGCTTATCAATTTGTACTTAAAACGGGTCATTATAAGTATTATCAGAACCGGCTAACAATTTAATTGATAGTGAGTGTGACTAGATATAGATTAGGGAAGTGGTCGTGGCTACAGAGTATAAAGTTAGCTTTAGGCCGAAAAAGACTTTTGAAAACAAAATTTTTTGACAGTAAGTAAGTTGTATTAACTTTAAAATATGAGGGTCAAATTCAATTATACCTTTTAGATTAAGATCTACTATAGAATAACCTTATAAAGCTTTAACGTTGTTAACCACTTTTGAAAAAACAATTTAGGCACATTACTTTGTAATTTTGGGGTGAGCATGCTCGTCTAAAACTGGAGATGTCCACCATCTAGATCCAGCAAGCTGGCAAAGGCAAGGTTTTGCTTTAAGGCCACCATTGCATCCAAGGCTCTAATCCATGGAGGCATAGATTAGATGGGCCGTGCAGGTTGGCAAGACAAATTTCTTCACGATATATAAATGGTGGACTGGCCCGGCCCATTTCATTTTGGGGTTTGAATTGTCCAGGTTATTTAAATAACCCAGCTTCTTCTGTTTTTAAAATAAATACTCATATCCATTTTTTACACTTATATTGTATGTTTCCATATTGCTCAGATTAAAACTCGCCAGAAATTGATCAACTGCATTAAAATTTCTAACAATTATTAATTAACACTTGATCAATGCCTATTTATCAACTAATTATATATTTCGGTCATAGTTTAAAATTATGGGATTCTAGCTCAATTTGGTTAATAAAAAAGTAGAGTCTACGCTTTGGGGAAAAAAGTAGCGTACGCCTAATCCGGCCTAACTTGCTTTCAGTTATACCATATATATTTTTCAATTCCGTGAAAGATGCATTCAAAGTAATAAGCTAAAAAAATTAGTAATATTGTAATTAGTTTCTCCGGCACAATGACGAAGATTATGTACTATATAAATATCTATTTCTATCCAGACATGAATGTCTTACAAAATTATACTCCTCATGGCATAACTTGTGGTCTAAAATACTTGAATAAATAGTCTACGTACAAGACCCATAACTATCTAGATAAGCAAGGTATATAGAAATCATATAACTAGCTAAGTCAGAGCTGTACATTCTTCAAGGAGAAGCAAAACAATGACAGAAAGAACTTCACAACCACACAATTAATTATGTAATAATTACAGGTTGAGAATAATATTTTGTGCTTATATTTCTGTTAAGAACTAATTATAATTAACCTACTCAGACATGCATGCTTTCATAAGATAAAATGCTAAGGAATTTACGTGCTTGAACAAACAGCACTTTCTTCTTATTGGGTAGAGGAACTTTGCTTGGCTGGAGCTTGCCAACTGAGACAGCAGGTATTCTTTGGGCAGAAAGGAAGCAACTTCATGACCTTCCATTAATTATAAATCTATATATTGTGAAGTCAGAATGATTATATGAAGATTTTGTATATTTTAAATCAGATGTGTTAATTATAATATCTGAACTAAGTACTATTTGACCTCAAAGTCTGTTATTTGCTTAAAGAGTTGAAGGGCACCATTCTTACTTAATATAAAATTGTCTCGAAATTCAAATGAGATGAGCATGAAAAATAAAATAAAAAATGTGGAGAACATATAGAATTAGAAGTAACGGATTGACTAATTAAATTGGATCGTCACATGTAATGAGGGTTGGAAATGTTACATTCTTATATGTAATGATACTCTTAAAGGTTCACTACAAACAAAACTTAACAACAGCATCGAAAACACCGATGCTGTTACTCAATAATCCGAAAATAGTGCAAGAGAGGAGCTAGCATTTGATTGCCTTGCTTAATTGTAGGAAAAGGGTTTCAATAACGTGGCTTGAACTTCTGAATTCCCTAATCTAACACCACAAACTTAGAACTTAGAAGTTGAGCAGATTGATCAATTTGCCACAGTCGGACACAGATCATGCCGAGGACATTGTCAACGCTTCCCCTAGCTCTGGCATTTGACATTCACGGAACACAAACTATTTACTTGCAACGTGGAGCAGCTCATGCACGCATCTATAACAGTTTATAATAACAATGGTTTAAGATATATTGCAACTAATCGAATCAAGACAATCGACGTGCGAGCACGTCGTGAGACTTGATCCCATTATAAATGGGAACACACCCCAGATATGTAAGCTCATCATTCCCAACATCTAGCTAGCTAGCTTCTTCTTCTTTCAGTGCAGCATGGCTCAACCTTCCATGTTGCTAGCATTTTGGTCTTGTCTGCTGCTGCTGTGGTCGTCCGTGGCATTTGCAGGCATTGTTCGCCACACATTCCATGTAGAACAACACAACCCTTCTTTCTCTCTCTTCTTCTTTCATGGCCATTAATGCCTTCAAAATACGTGATTCTTCTTACAATTGTAATACATAGTATTAAGAGTACTGGGAGCTGCTAGACAGAGTTTGTTGGTTATGCATGCATGTTGATAATAACTAATTAGATCTTAGCTTGTGCTTGTTTTCTTTTGCAGGTTGGAAATCATACAGTTCGACCCTTATGCAAAGAGCAAGTCATTGTTGCAGTTAACAACCAATTCCCTGGCCCTCTCCTTAATGTTACAGAGGGTGACACGGTCGAGGTTAAAGTCCTCAATGAATCGCCTTACAACCTCACTATTCACTGGTAAACATAATTACCCATTTTACAACCCTATCAAAACATGAAAATTAGCCGATCTTGATTCCATCAAATGCTATTTGGAGTGCTTTGATAGGCATGGGGTGTTCCAAAGGCTAAGTGGTTGGGCAGACGGGCCAGCCTATGCAACACAGTGCCCAATCATGCCAGGCAACAATTACACATATACGTTCAAAATCATTGGTCAAGAGGGTACTCTATGGTGGCATGCTCACTTCTCATTGCTCCGAGCCACTGTATACGGTGGCCTTATCATCCGTCCTAGGCTTGGCCTTTCCTTACCCTTCCTCAAACCTTACATAGAAGTTCCCATCTTGTTAGGTACATGCATATTGCACTCTCTAAACGTCTTCTTCTTCATATCATAGATGACTTATTCTAGTAACAACAAGTTTTAATGTTGAGTGCTCTACTTGAACGTTAAATGTTGAATATTAGATTTTGAACCAGGTTGATTATGGAATGCAGGTGAATGGTGGAACGCAAATGTGATGGATGTAGAGAACGAAGGCTTAGCTTCCGGTGCCGGCCCCAATATATCTAATGCTTACACCATCAATGGAATGCCCGGTCGTCTCTATTCATGCTCGAATGATAGTAAGAGTTATAAGCACTGTACATCATCAATCGGAACCCAAGTTTATTTACCATCGTAAATCATAGAATTAATTAATTAATTAGAGCATCTTTTCTTACCATTATAGCTAGCTAGGTGCAAGTATGCCTATTTTTCTCTTTCAAATTGTGGGTACATTAATATTGATATGATAAATATGAACCCCATGGTGTACATGAAAGACATGCAACCTCCAATATTCATACATCCAATCACCCACTATGTTTTCTAATGAGAGGCCAATCATAAAGGCACTTACAAGATTAAGTAATGTAAAACTAATTCAAATCAATTGTAGTGCAATAGTGGTGGGTAGATTAATTAATTAAAGGGATACAAATTATTGATCTGACTTCCTGACCTAATTAACAGCATTCAAGGTGAAGGTGGTGAGAGGGAAGACATACCTACTTCGGATAATCAACGCTGCAGTCAATAACCAGCTCTTCTTCAAGGTCGCCGGCCACAACCTCACCGTCGTCGGCGTCGACGCAGCCTACACCAACCCCTACAACACCGACGTCGTCGTCATTGCCCCCGGGCAGACCACCGACGTCCTCCTAAATGCGAACCAGCCGGCCGGGGTCTACTACATGGCAGCCCACCCTTACCTCTCCGCACCCATCGTTCCGGCCAACAACTCCACCACCACCGGCATCATCGAATACGACGACGCCCCAAACCCGAATGCGGAGCCGATCATGCCCGTCTTGCCGGCATTCAACGACACCCCCACCGCCCACCGGTTCTACACCAACCTCACCAGCTTCTCCGCTGGCGGCTTCCGTAAGATCTACCCCAATGCACCTCGTCTTATCAAAGAGCGCATGTTCATCACCTTCGGCCTAAACTTGAACCCTTGCCGACAAGGCGAATCGTGCCCCGCCTTGAATGGATTCCGACTAGCCGCGAGCATGAACAACATCTCCTTCCAGCTCCCCACCACCCTCTCCATGCTAGAGGCCCACTTCAAGAATGTGTCCGGCATCTTCACCGACGACTTCCCCAGCAACCCGCCGACGGTGTTCGACTACACGAACGCGACCGCGGCGGCGGCTTTCCGAACGTCGATGACGGGGACGAAGGTGAAGACGTTGGCGTTCGGGACGACGGTGGAGGTGGTGCTGCAGAACACGGCGGTGTTGACGACGGAGAACCATCCTATCCACCTGCATGGCTTCAACTTCTACGTGATAGGGCAAGGGTTCGGCAACTTCAACCGGACGCGGGACGAGCCCCGGTTCAACCTGGACAACCCACAAGAGCGTAACACCATCGCGGTTCCTGTTGGTGGATGGGCCGTAATCCGGTTCTATGCGAACAACCCTGGTAAGACATGCCATCTTTGTGTTGATCACATATTCAATGTGTTATTAGAAAGTTCGGTTTGATTGATTGATTGATAACAAGAATAATTAGTTTCTAATAATTCACATCATATTGAACAAAAAAAGGGTTCGTCCCATATTATTTTTAAGCATGCACAGTTATTCACGTTAAGCTTACTGCATTATTTTTATGAAGAAATTAGTATTATGTCGACAGCTCATAGTCAATGTAAGATATAATTTTGTTTACTTTGAAAAAATTATAGCCATGTTCTTCAAATTAATGGGTAGCTAAATCACTTTTAACCAAACATTCCTATATCAGTTAGAGCCGAGATATATTAAGCACTCATTATATTAAGACAAAAACGTTGAAAATACTTAACAAATCGAATAAAGTGAATATCTTTGAGATTACTATTTAGACGGCCTTCTTCTAATTACATTGTTGGACGAGTCAAAGATGGCAGATGCTATTAATTAAGTTGGGCATAATCTTAACTTAGATGAATATAAATCGCTCACTTTGATTAATGCCTGTTTGATGGTGTTGATGATGTACAGGTGTATGGTTGATACATTGCCATTTGGATGTCCATTTTCCTTGGGGCTTATCAGCAGCATTTGTAGTTGAGGATGGGCCTGACCCACTTCAAAAGCTACCCCCACCTCCGTCTGATCTGCCTCGTTGCTAAGCACGGGTCAACCATATTAATAATTACTTTATTACATATTTATGCATCTATTATCAAAACCATAATTTTTATTATTCATAATTACTTTAAAATAAAAATCCAACTTGCAAAAGTAAGGTTTCCACACATTTGTGATTCTTTACAAGGTTGTGATTCGTTTGTAACTTATAAATACAATATCAGTGAATTAATTGCTCCTCTAAACAAAATTTGTATAACTTCTATTCGTTAAAATATATAAACAATATACATTGTCACTCTTGTAACTTAAAGTGTCTCTGTTAATAGTAAAATTGATTTGGACGGTTATGTTTATTGGGCCCTTTGAGCTCTTAATTAAGCTCTGATACTATTTATTGGACCCTTTGAACCTTTAAAAGGGATTTTAAGCAACCCAATGAAACTCGTAATAGGTGTTACAGACGTCTCTTATTCTAAAAATTAATTTAAAGAATAAGACTTTTATATTAGCCTATATACAAGTTAATAACAACTTCTACGACTGATGTGAGGACAAACCTAACAACTGTCGTAACAGAATTTAAACGGGCCCAAAAGGCCTAACAATGCCTACCCGTAATCTGTGTAGCCTTTGTTAAAACATTTTTTTATCACAGAAATTAAATAAGAGTGGAGATCAATATATACGTTAATGAAGTAAAAGGCTAATCTTTTCAAAATGGGTAAGTCACTTCAGGTTGACAGGCTCATGTCCTGCACTTTAACACGGTGTTAAAGTGTATAAATATATATAGAATAGACACGCGATAACCACACATAAAATCGTCGTTATCTGGATGGTTTGAGCCTGTCAAAGTCAGAAGTTAACAAGTATATCTAATATGCAACACAAACGTGACATATGGTGCACGTAGATCAAGGTGAAGGTTCCTTGCAAAACCTCTCTAGTGGTCGCGTCTTGAATTGCGAAGTCAAGTCAATGGACAAAGGGAATTGTCATTATATAAATTATGCAAAAAGTCTCCGGTCTGAAGTCTTTTTTCAGAAGGAAATTAAACAAGGAGCAACATGTGTTCAAGAATGCATACATATATGAGATATAATAATCGCATACTTATAATTGATAAGGTAGTTGACTATATATCATGTATGATTATCCAAAAGTCTATGGCTCAATTTCTACTCGATCCGTTAATGATGGAGCGAAATTGAAGTCATATATATTGTACTTTAATGAAAGATGTAAATGTAATATGAGAACTAATGAATTTAGCTTCTTTTGAAAGACGAAAATAATAAAAATTAAAATATTAGGCTTAGTGAGAAGATTGAGGCCGTATTCAAAATGACTAGCTAGTCATTAAAGGAGCTCACATCTTAGTATTTATCAATGTTGTAACTCATATCCATTTATGATATTAAAACTATTCTTAACACTTTTTCACATTTGCAAGACGGTTAAACACTTAATAAATAGTTTTTATACCACTTATAGGCAAGATACGCTAGGTATATAGGTCCATGAGTTGGAGTTAGTGTCATTGATACCGTAAGTGAGCTTTATTCAGAATGGCTTTGGTAGACACTATGGGGCCTCACCTCTTAGTACTTATTAAAGTCCTAACTCATATCTATTTTAAATACAAAGCTATTTTCAACAAATGTAAATATTGATTTTGTAAATTATTAAACCAATTAATTTAAAATATTAATTTCTAAAGAGTTTTTTGCATGGTTGTGGAACTAATTATACAAGGCCAATAGATTTTAAGCCTAATTATTTGAAGTCAAACTTCATAAGTTTGAATCAGAAATTAGGTTGTGGAGTTGAGTTAATGTAAAGCATAATTAGTTAAAAAATTCAGGACTCGGAGTCGATTCAATAGGCTATGAAGCGGAGTCGAATTCAAATTGACTAAGATCAGTCATTTATGTCAAGTTTTCAATTTAATAAATAAAAAAAGATAAATCAAATTAATTAGCCGATGACACTTAAAATGTATAAATATGTGATTTTATTATTTTAGATTATTGAATAAATTAAATTAAAAGAAAGATAATGTATCAATAAAAACTTTTTTTACTTGGCTCGAAAAAAACTTAGAAAGACTCAGGGAGTCAATAATAAAATTTGTCAGCATAAAGTCATTCGTTGAGTATGACTCGAAAAGTTATATAACATAGTCAGTTGAGAAAGTTTTTAAAATAAAAATGAAGTTTAATTTAAAACTATGATATAAAGTAGTTTTTTAATGTTAAAATGATAAAATCCAATTTGATACTTCAAAGGGTTATATATATATATATATATATATATATATATATATATATATATATATATATATATATATATAAACTAGCTATATATTAAGAACATAATCAAGTCGAACATTCAACATAATTAAACCCAATATATTTAAATAATACTCTAGTCCCTATGCATTAATAGATACTAACAGCGAGGAATTAACAAATTATTGAAATCATGCAGCCCTTGCGGAATAGATTATTTACAGAGCCGTGTGGTGAGCACCTTTTACTTTAAAAAAAGGTAGAATAGATTATTTTATGTTGGATTCATGGGAGGAGCTAATAGTCAAAAGAACTTGGCGACAAACAGAAATATAATATAATATTAGTGATTAAAAACTGCAACATAATTAGATGCATGAATTCCAAGTTTTCAATCAAAGACGACTAAAACACCGCGTTGCTATGATAGCCATCATATATATACATATCATAACTTTGATTGTAGAAGCCGCCATCGAAACTAAGATACTGCAGAGTTACATATACAGATTCAATATTAATCGTTACATAAATTAGCTAGGAAGAAACTTCGCCTTCCATTAACCAGTCACGTTGAAAATAATAGCCTCCATTGAGAAGTCAGATTGATGAAGAATATTAATTGGGTGGGTTGATTGGTAATCACCAACTAGAACTGTTCATATTTTAATATCCATTTAAGCCATTGCAATTAGTCCTTTGACATTTCTAAATTGATGTGAACACGCAACTTTGAACAATGACAAGAAGAGAAGATTATTGGCTTACCAAGGCCATGCATGATATATCATGGATTCATAACAAATGCTCGATTTTGCCCAAGTGGGTACTTTTTAATTAGCTGGATAAGATCACATTTCATCTGAGCCAGTTGATTTGGTCTTGCACAGTATATCTATATGCGATTCAACATTTTTCATGTTGACATGTTTGCTAGGTCTTACAAATGAAGGTTCCTCCTCTGACCGACCTTCCTTGAATCGGAGAGCATTCTTTGACAAATAGCATTCAAAATATTACTTGTTCAAGCACGAAATCATTAGGCATAAGCTGGAACCCCATCTACAAATAGGTGCTGTTTCTGTCCAATCTCTCGGAAACTAAACACATTGAGAGACCTGCGTCTTCATCAAGCGGTTCCATTGGAACTTGTGTAGCAAAACAAATTGGTTGCTTTTGATTTTGGGTTCATCATTTTCCAGCGGCTAAACCAGCTCCTCAGCTTGTTTCGTAACATGGGTCATCTATCCATGTTACTGGCAGTTTGTGCCGGTGCACTGCTGCTCTATTCCTCTGTGGCATCTGCAGCAATCGTTAACTACACATTCCGAGTAATATATAGCTTCTTCATGCACGGCATAATTATATTAGCTTGCTATACCATTCCAATACAGGATCAGTAGCGGGGATATTCGAAGTTCTTTATTTATATTCTATGTACTTCTTATCTGCAGATTGGCAACCACACCGTTCAACCCTTGTGCCAAAATCGAACCATTGTTGCAGTTAACAACCAATTGCCTGGCCCTCTCATTAATGTCACAGAGGGTGACACGGTCATCGTCGTTGCGATCAACGAGTCGCCTTACAATGTCACTCTTCATTGGTAAGGCCAATATAATTCAACCGATTCATATGATCATATTCAATCAATGAATTGAACGCTCAATTTGTGGTAATTTTGTATATATGTAGGCATGGATTGTTCCAGCGGTTCAGCCCTTGGGCAGACGGGCCATCCTATGTAACTCAGTGTCCAATCATGCCGGGAAATAGATACACCTACCGGTTCAACGTCACGGGACAAGAAGGCACACTATGGTGGCACGCCCACTTCTCAATGCTTCGAGCCACTGTCTACGGCGGTCTCATCATCCGCCCAAGAGGAAGGAATGTCTTCCCCTTCGTCCGCCCCGACCGGGAAATTCCCATCATAATAGGTAATTTTCGATTCATATTGTCATCGTATAGCTAGCATTTGCTTAATAAGTCCTTAATTAAATAAAAATTATTGAAAGTGGATTAATATACATATATAAATGTCTGCAGGGGAGTGGTGGAATAGCAATGTGATCGAGGTAGAAGAGGCATTTCTAGCATCCGGCCTCGGGCCGGAAGAGTCCAACGCCTACACCATCAATGGCTTGCCCGGTAGCCTCTATAACTGTTCTAGCGGCAGTAAGTGATCTTCTCGTTAACATATATATAGTTTTATATGCATCAACCTTTTAATATTTTTATTTATCATAATTTTCTTTGTTCTTAATTAATGATTACAATAATTAATTAGTACCTTAATGATCTTAATTAACAGCGTTTAGCATGACGGTGGTGCCGAGACAAACCTACCTGCTCCGAATAATCAATTCTGCAGTCAATAACCAGCACTTCTTCCGAGTTGCCGGCCACAACCTCACCGTCGTGGCCGCCGACGCTGCCTACACCGACCCCTACAACACCGACGTCGTCGTCATCGCCCCGGGGCAGACCGTCGACGTCCTTCTCCGGGCCAACCAGTCGCCTGGGGTGTACTACATGGCCGCCCGCCCCTACTTCTCCACCGCCGCCGTCCTAAACCCCAACAACTCTACCACCACCGGCATAATCCGGTACTCCAACGCCCCCAATCCCAACGCCAATCCGGTCATGCCCGTCCTTCCGGCATTCAACGACACGCCCACCGCCCACCGGTTCTACACCGCCCTCAGGAGTCTCAGCCGTGGTAGGAAGGTGTACCCAAGGGTGCCCTACAGGATCGACCAGCGCATGTTCGTCACCTTCGGATTGAACATGAACCCCTGCGGACCCGGTGAGAACTGCAGCCCGGTGTTGAACGGCTCTCGCCTATCTGCTAGCATGAACAACATCTCCTTCCAACCCCCAACAGGCTCTCCATGTTGGAGGCACACTTCAGAAACGTGTCCGGTATCTACACCGACGACTTCCCCGACAACCCCGAGGTGGTGTTCAACTTCACCAACGTCGCCGAGGCGCAGAACTTCCTGCCGGCGCAGAGGGGTACGAGGGTGAAGAGGCTGCCCTTCGGGACGACAGTAGAGATGGTGCTGCAGAACACGGCGGTGGTGTCGACGGAGAACCATCCCATGCACCTGCATGGGTTCAACTTCTACGTGGTTGGACAAGGGTTCGGCAACTTCAACCGGACAAGGGAGCAGCCCAACTTCAACCTGATTAACCCTCAAGAGCGAAACACCATTGCCGTCCCCGTCGGTGGATGGGCGGTTATCCGGTTCTTCGCCAACAATCCTGGTAAGAAAAACCGTATGTACATACCATGTTCTCTTCTTCAATTCATCTTAAGCTTAAGAATACGTAATCATCTGAACGGATTTAGGGTAGCAAGTGTTACAGCAATCTCTGTTCTTGTTAGTTCAAATCGTTATAATTCATAGAATTTGAAAGATATAATTATAATAAATAATTACACTCAATTAATTTTAGTAGTTTGCACTAATGAGACACCCATGGTAAAAGATTAATTAATAAGATGATTAAGGTATTAATGCTTGGCTTTGATCGGTAACTGTGGCTAATTTTTGGGTGGGATGGACATAAACAGGTGTATGGTTGATGCACTGCCACTTGGATGTGCACGTTCCGTGGGGCCTTCAAATGGTGTTTGAGATAGACGATGGACCCGCTCCTACACAAAGGCTGGTCCCGCCACCGGCTGATCTGCCACGATGCTAATTAATTAAGAGCAATGCTGTTTTGGCGCCTTAATTAATCGAATACTTATTTTACTAAAAGTGGTTTCCATTGACGATCATTTTCAGAATAAAACTTTCCTTACGTATACCCGCCGGTGTTTGTGCAACAATAGTGTATCCACATTTTCTGATTCTTAGAAAACTTGGGTCATCTTTCATGATTCCATATACAACAGTCGCAATTTTATCTTTTTTTAAAGAAAAATTAAATCATGTAAGTTGTTGGCTTGTTTTGACATCACAATTGTTTTAATGAGCTTCTTGTTATTGCAGTACTACTTATGGTGTTCTTAATTCATTGTTATCTCTAATAAAAACAATCTCTTGATGATCAATCTGGATGTGATATGATTGTATTTCAATTCCTCTTTTAACCGAACTGTGAATGTCATTCAATAAATCCGGTAAACCACTTTAATCATACATAGTCAATGACAAATTAAATGGATTAATTACCTAATTAAATGCTCTTGTAAATTGGGTGTTCCTAACGCTTTGTTATCTAATATTCGCTCCATCACCTACTTCGATAAATAATTATCTCCACATAAATTATAAGCGATTTCATTAAAACTTTCAAATAGTATCATATATGTGTATTCATTTAAAAAATTATATACAGTGTAAGTGCATTTAACAAAAATATGATGTATGTGTACGTATATGCATTTAGTTAACAGCAATTATAAAAATGAGTTCGACAATATATTAATTAATTAGCAAACAAACATAATATTGACATTGACTTATTCGTGGCTCTTAGCAACATGCAGGAAGAAATTATAACAAAAGCAATTAGACATCTTAAGCTGTGAGGGTGAAGTCAGAATCGTAAAGATCATTGACCTGTCAAGACGCCCATAATCTTCACTCGTTTTGAATGAAAAATATAACAAAGTCCTCCTAAATTTCCTCATATATCTTAATCAGTTGGTGAGAACATGAGTGAAACTCTAATCGCCAGTTTTTTTTCGAAAGCACCGTGGTTTAACAATGATACAAAGAAGACTTGCTTGCACTCAATTGACTTTTTCGTGGCAAAATTTCTGTTGTCAAGGCTATACATTTTTTCCCCACAAACAATTGACAAATACATGATTTTGCCCAAGTGGTAATTTAAGACTATTAATCCATCTCACAGACTTGGTAAGAAAAGAGAATCATTTGATTTAGTCTTACCTCCCTCATAAATAACACTAAGTACGTACTCAATCTTTTCCAGATGAAAATTTTCTGTTCTAAATTCTAATCAATGAAAGCTCCAGCTGACCCACCTACGCGGATTAGTATTCCTTGACGATAAAATTAATGCATATAATTTAGCAATTACGGAAGCACATATATGCGCATGGGCAACAAAATTTGTCATTCATGATTTAAATTTATCACAAAAAATACCAATATAAAAATTTTATTCAAATTTCCTTCACATCAGTAATAGATTTTGCTATATTACTGATATCCACATGATCTATATGTTTAACTGGCACTTAATTATTTGATCTTAGCAAGTAACCAGATCATTAAATATATGCTGAAGAGCACGACTTTACACGATACAATTGCATATGGCCACACATTATTTTTTTCTAGCCGATATCTTTATTCTAAAAATGATAATTGAATGAAAATTAGAATTTCAATGAACCAATCATCCAACTTTGAAGCTGCTAGCACACTTCCTAGCAGCGGGGAAGATCAGCGGGTGGTTCGGGCACCCTTAGATGAGGAGCGGGTCCATTCTCTACTACGAATGCCATTGCCAGGCCCCAGGGTACATGCACATCCAAATGGCAATGCATCAACCATACACCTGTAAACCAAAACATATAAAAATCATTTAAATGATAAAAAAATTAGATAATTATCTATAATTACTTGTTTAGTTTAAGATTTAAGATTTATAATCGGCCCACTAATTAATTATTAGGAATTCAAGAATGGAAAGTGTGCCTTGCCCACCGTGACTAGCCACAGTATGAAAGAAGGCACTGCCTTCACACACACACACATATATATATATATATACAAATCGCTACTATTATACTTATGTTTAGTAATGCAAAATGTTTAGGGCTTATTTAAAATGATTAATCAGTTCAAAGTTCAACTTGATATCACAACAAATAACCCTTTAGATATCGGACTCTTCTCAACAATACTTACCAGGGTTGTTGGCGAAGAAACGGATTACGGCCCATCCACCGACCGGGACTGCAATGGTGTTACGCTCTTGAGGGTTAACCAGGTTGAAGTTAGGCTCATCCCTAGTCCGGTTGAAGTTGCCGAACCCTTGCCCTAAGACGTAGAAGTTGAAGCCATGCAGGTGAATGGGATGGTTCTCCGTAAGCAACACCGCCGTGTTCTGTAGCACCACCTCCACAGTCGTCCCGAACGCCAACCTCTTCACCCTCGTCCCCCTCTCCGACGTCCGGAACGCGTCCGCCGCAGTGGTGTTCGTGAAGTCGAACACCACCTCGGGGTTGTCCGGGAAATCGTCGGTGAAGGTGCCCGGCAAGTTCCGATAATGCGCCTCCAGCATGGAGAGGGTGGTGGGGAGCTGGAAGGATATGTTGTTCATGCTCGCGGCGAATCGCGTGGTGCAGGACTCGCCGGGTTCACAAGGGTTTTGGTTGAGTCCGAAGGTCATGAACATGCGCTCGTCGACTCGGAAGGGCGCCCTCGAGTAGACCCTTCTATTCCTGGTGAGACTGTTGATGCTGGTGTAGAACCGGTGGGCTGTGGGGGTGTCGTCGAATGCCGGTAGGTCGGGCATGACCGGCTCAGCGTTCGGGTTTGGGGCGTTTGCGTATTCGATGATGCCAGCGGTGTTGTTGCTGTTGGCGGGGAGTGGGGCGGAGAGGTAGGGGTGGGCGGCCATGTAGTATCGCCCTCGAGTCTGGTTGGCGTTGAGGAGGACGTCGGTTGTCTGGCCGGGGGCAAGAACGACTACGTCGGTCGGGTAGGGATCGGTGTAGGCAGCGTCGATGGCGACGACGGTGAGGTTGTGGCCGGCCACCTTGAAGAAGAGCTGGTTATTGACTGCAGCATTGACAAGTCGTAGCAGGTACGTTTCTCCCCTCACCACCCTTACTCTAAATGCTGTTACAAAGATATATATATATATAGATAGTTAAGTTAGATGTGCAAATGCCGATAAAAAATCAACTAGAAATATATAGAGGGGTAAAAGTTGCTCCCTTTAAATTGTTGGCTCACGACATGCAACATGTACAACGAAATTCAAATTAGAACCATTTAATTTAAAGTATTTAGAATATCTGCAGGTTCTAATTAATCTGGGTCGTTCGTATATAAATGGAACTACAATTTGGTAACAAAGAAATATAACAGTAAAAAGTTTTAGATAGGAAAAGCTAATATGACTTACTGCCGCTGGAGCAGGGATAGAAGGGACCGGGCAATCCATTGAGAGTATAGGCACTGGACTGGTCTGGCCCCCGACCAGATTCTATCATTCTCTCCTCTACATCCATCACATTGTCATTCCACCACTCCCCTGCGTTCCATATATTCATTTTAATTCATAATTATGTATATGATGCCAGCTATATCAATTTCATAACAATAGCAAAAATATAAGTATTTAAAATATTAATAATGTCAATATACATATGCATATACCTAGTATGATGGGAATTTCCCGATTGGGGCGTACGAAGGGGAAGAGGTTCCTTCCTCTTGGGCGGATGATGAGACCGCCGTAGACAGTGGCTCGGAGCATTGAGAAGTGGGCGTGCCACCATAGTGTGCCTTCTTGCCCGGAGACGTTGAACCGGTAGGTGTACCTATTTCCCGGCATGATTGGACACTGAGTTACATACGCTGGCCCGTCTGCCCAAGGGGTGAACCGCTGGAACAATCCATGCCTACATATAAAACCATATATATATATATAGAGCTTCCACATATAAGTGATTGAATGTAATAACATGAAGTTGGATTGATAATGGTTCGAAATATTGGCCTTACCAATGAACAGTGACATTGTATGGCGACTCGTTGATGGCCTCCACGATGACTTGGTCACCTTCTGTAGCAGTAATAAGAGGGCCAGGGAGCTGGTTGTTCACCGCAACAATGACATGATCTTCACATAAGGGTTGAACTGTGTAGTTACCAATCTGCATAGAAGAAGTATAGAAAATTATAAGTTACAAAGAACTTCCCCGCTCGTCGCAATTGCATACATACACAGCTGCCACACCCCCATTAGAAGACTAACATTGGTAATTGTATATATATCCTGTATTGGGATGTTATATATATATATATATATATATATATGATGACGTGCATGAACGAAGACGATAATTTACCCGGAACGTGTGGCGAACAATTGCTGCAGATGCCGCAGAGGAATATAGCAGCAGTGCACAAGCACAAACTGCTAGCAACATGGAAAGGTGACCCATGTTGTGAAACAAGGGGAGCTAGCTACCTTATACTTAGACGTTGTTATAAAATGAACTGATATCAAAATAAAGCCGGTGATCTTCTATCAAGGTGCTCTTTGATGATGTTTGTGTCCAATTTTGGTTTCTACTGAGAAGATCAAATGGGAGCATCAACCATTTATAGGCGAGGTATGAGCTCCAGCACATTTGCTTGCATGACCAAACTCTATGCATAATAATCTTCAATGTCAAAGGATGCCAATCGTCTTTACCAAACCAGGTGGGTCACTGGATCCTTCATTGATTGGACCATGTTAATCTCACAGATTTTTACTTTGATGTGTTGCTAGAATATGACCACATGAGCAAACTCGTATACGTCTTGTTATGCATACAATAACGTGTTATTTACCCAAAAAGTCAATTAAGGACTTTTATCTCATGACTAGTCTTCATTTTGTCATTGTTCAAAAAAGGTGTTCTCATCCGTCTAAAATGGCCAAGATGTTCAAATGTCTTTGATAAAATAATTTATAGCTTGAGTGCAAAAATAGCCAATTAGGAAATTACGTATCGTATACAATGACGTTGTCTCTTCCGAGACATCCCAAAATAAAAAAGATGTAAATATTCAATCGTCATCGATCTGACTTCACAATCGACACTACTATATTTATTCCTACGTCAAGTCGTTCTGTACCTAATGATTAATGAAACAAATCTATGGGTGCCATGAACACCAAACAAAGAATTACTGCCGTGTGTTTTACTTGAGGGCACAAAGGGGGCTCGCATAAAAACTGTTCTCTTGTTTGATAAGTTTCTTCTATAAACAAACTCGGTTAGAAACGTTTATATGACCAGTCGTCACTTGTACCATAGATAAGATGCTTCTTGATCATTATGTTCTGGTTCTCCGTAGACCGTATGTATACTTTCGATAAATTTTAATTATTATAGGAGTTTTCGAAAAAAATGTTAAAGACCCGTCATATTACAGGACCGTAACGACTGTTAATTTTGCATCTTCGAATGAAGCATGATAACTGCGAACACGAAATAAGAATGCCAAAAAAATAAGGAAAAAAGAAAAAAAGTAATTTGGGAGAAGCATGCATGCAGAACTCATGAGATCATACATGTCAATTTAACTGTTGTTCGTTGTACTTTTCCAACAGCTACAAAATATTATCCAGTAAGAACTTGACCAAAAGAGTAAAAGAACACCTCCAATAGATAAGCCTTCTAGATCCTATGTCATGATCTTTTCAGGTAAAATGTTCATTAAAAATGTTGAACGCCAAAGATTGAGGACGTGCGTTTGTCAATTATCCGGCCAGTAGCAGCATTTGTTTGGCTTTTCACTGCATATTTATTCACTGTCAATGAGAAGTACATGGGAAATTTTATAAAAATGAACGTATAGCAGTGCACCTCACTTACTTGGCTCAAAATCGTGATGCTCTTAATAATTGATGTAGAAGCCACAAGTTCAGGTCCTGTTTCAAGTCACATTGAACATCGACAATTGTGCAGCAGCGCATCTTAATACCCAAATAATGTAAAAATTGTTGCACCAACGTTTTTTAAGGTCTTCTCACGTTGTAAGTAAAAATTCTTCTCGGTAAGCAATGTAGTTATTGTTGACAGGTTGTTTTCCTTGTTTTCTGATTCCAGAAAAAAATCTGTCAAGGGATTAAAAAGACAAGTAAATCAATATACCACCATTAAAGACTAGACTCTCAGAATGAGGCTGATGAGTAAGATGTATAATACAAAGTAGCATACGCAGGTGAGGCAGATGGACCAACATTGTGCAAACTCGGGGGACAAACTCCTTCACTATCAAGGTCAATGCCAAGCAGTAGATCGGAAAGTGAGAAATCAGACCCAAACACGTCGAAGTTAGGGAAGTCGAATGAATTATCTCCCCCGTTTGCATTTAGATAGTTAGTAGCCTCAGAACTAATTGGTTTTTTGAAGGTCACAGTACTCTCATTGGTGTCATTAAAATCTAACCTACCTTTTACGTGATCTCCTTTGATGATCCTCTTCGGATCACTAGGCTTGCCCAGAGGAGATATTCGGTAAGTGACATCAGTTGCATAATGCGTAGTGTGCTTAAAGGGACTAACAACAACTGTTTGGGTAGATACCATCTGGCAATCAATGGGTGTGGCAACATAAGAGCTATTGTCTTTAATAGTGTCAGGTAGAAGAGACGAATTCTCAGAAGGAGAAACAGTTTTCTCATTTTGAGGGGGCAAGGATTGTGGAGGGGTATGAGGACCTGACGATTCTGACTGAGGAGAGTTCTTGGACAATTTGTTAACAAGTGAAGACCTTTGCCATGAACTCGTTTCTGCATTAAGGACTGGGATTTGAGCACTCGGAACATTTGAGTGAGAGGTTCCCTCAGTGCGTGCCTACTATGAAATATCAGTGTAAAAAAACAAACAGAACACAAATGATAACCAGTTATTGCTTTCAAGAAGTTGGCAAGAAGGGGGAAAAGAAAAAAGATACCTCGAACTTGAGATAAGCCCGGAGTCGACCGGCCATTATTTCTCTTTTTGGGTGGCGTTGGATCAGAGGAAGCCTTAGATACTTTCCCCTTGTTATTAGATGGAAGCTCCATGCCTGAAGCTGAGATGATGGCAGGTCTCAACGGGTTTGGAGCTGGAAAAGCTGGCTTTGGATTGGTGAGAAATTAGACGAACGGCGACCTAAAAAATTAATCAGACATATCCGGCATAAGTTCATCAGGCAACAAGAAAAATAATTTTATAGATAATTTTAATTCGTTTATCAATCAATCAGAGGGAGGTCCAATTTCCTATAACAGCACAAAAGACATTAGACTCATAAAATTGACCATTTCATACTGTCAAGAAGAGATATGATTTAGTGCCGGATGCATGTTAAGAACACGAGGCAGCCTTTGCAGTGACTGCAGACATCATTGATAGAGTGGGGGAATAGACGATGTAAGTACGGGTACAAGTCTATCAAGCGACATACACCACAGTTACTTTCCTTGTCTCATCTACAGCCACCAGATGCAGGTGACATTTATATAAATATTTTCACCACTTTGAACTATGAATAACGGATATGATTCATGGCCCGATGCATTATACCGGCACAATATGATCTTCGCAGCAAAAAGTGGTGGTAGACTGCAATGTATAAAGGCAAAGAATAAAATAGAAAGCATTGTTCTGATCACATATAATACTGTTCCCCCCCTTATTCCTCTTTGTTTAACCTTTACCTTACAAAGCTTACTAGATTTGACTTCACTCTATCATCTAAGATCCTTCTACCTCTCATAAATGCCCCCATCTATAATCTTAATTCTTCCTCTGGTAAACGCAACGAATTTGTGCATATAAATCCACACTATGTTTATGTTAAAACACAAATGGGTTGCATGGCAATGGGACCTTAAAAATCATACATTGGATGCAAAAAGATTGAAACATATATTTTTCCTCTACAAAACAAACAGTATGATTAACAAAAAAGAAAATAATGGATCCTCCTTTTTCGCCACAATATTAAGAACACGAATTGGAAGATCATAACTTTTTTCCAAGGAAACAAAATGAAAGATCCACACCAAAAGCATGGAAATTTAAGCACAGAATTGGCGAAAGAATTACCATTTGCGGGGCTCGGGGATACCGTCTTGCGCGGCTCGCTCTGCCCCACCGGCGTCAAGTGGGAAAGCGGGGAGAAAGAGGCACCGCTAGGTGGCGGAGGGATGGTTGGAACCGCCGAGTTATACGACCGCAGCGCGTCCTGGATGCTCTGTACCGATGCTTCGACCCGGCACTTCTCCTGATCAACGATCACCCGCTGCTCCTTGAGGCTGATGTACTCCTCCAAAATCGCCGCCAAGCTTAGCAGATAATTGGGCGCCTGCAAACAACCGACGGATCGATCAAAATCGCCAAATAAATAGATCAAAGAAGTTATAGCAAGCTCTTTGCCTTTGGTGGAGGAGAGGAGGTCGGAGGCCTCGGATCGGAAGACGGCGAGGGTCTTGGTGAAGCGGTGGTCGGATAGGTAGCGATCGACGATGAAGGCGACCTGGACGGGGGTGACGTTGGCGGCCATGGCCGTCGGTCGCGAGGAGGTGGCCGCCATTGCAATGTGCTGTGTGGGCTAGATGGAGGGAAGAAAGGCAGCCGTGGACTGTGGTTGGTTGGGGGATAGAAAGAGGAGAGGGTGGCGGGAAATTTTAATTTTATATATAAGTTCTTATTAACTAATTACATAAATTATAATAATTTAATATTTTAAATATAATTTTTGATTAATTTTAAGATAACCTTATTATTAGATCGAAGGAATATGCATTATTTATGGTTCACGAATTGCTACTATTTTATATAATTTTATGATTTAATTATATTTTTTCACTCAATATAAAAAATACCTTCACATTTTGGGTTGGGTTTGAATAATACTTGGTTTCTTTTAAACTAAGAACCGAAGCATTTTTTTAATATTTTTTATAAAAATATTTTTTTGAAAATAAATTATAAATAACATTGATATGTATTGGCTGGATTTGAAAATAAATTATAAAAAATATGTTCTTTTGAAAAACAAATTTTAAACAATTATATTTTTTTGTAATTTATTTTTTAAAAAATGGTTTTTATAAATTTATAAAAATATTTTTTAAAAATTATAACAATTTCCCTATGTTCCACGGTGAACAACTTGTTTGGATCTCAATGTTATGATCTAAATCAATCACTATTTTTCTACGAATATTTGGCTTTCTTTTTCAGAGAAAGAGAGAGATTGATGTAAAACTTGATTTAACTCCTCTGTTAATGTTGATGAAGTAGTTCTTAAATATTTGGAGAAGGTTAAACACCTCAAGAGAAGAAAACAACAAATAAATATAATTTGAGGCCAAAGAAGATTAAATGACTTACTAAACATAAAAGAATTAGTTGATTTTATGAACCATTATATTAGAAGTTTATATTATTTGTTAGAGATTTTATTTTAGGCCATTATTATTTTATTTTAGACTCTTTTAGATTTCTAGATGGGTTTTCTATATTTTAGACTTGTCTTTATTATTTAAATGATAAATAAAGGCGAAGGGCATGTTTTTAAATAATATAATCTCTCAACTATAAAATCCGTGTAACTTCTTCCTGGAATGTGTGCTTTTCTCTCATATTTTCTTTATCTTAAATTTTTTAGATCTAGTATTTTTTTATTTAATTAGCAGCTTTCTTTTTTTATTAAATTAGTTATCTTTGTTATATCCATGGAACTAAATATAAGAAGTTTGGGTTTGAAAATACCTGGGGATGAGAAAATTGTTTTTTTTCCATAGAACCACCAATTTTCCTCCTTGATCAATGTTTTCCTTCCTATAATTATTTCTCTCATCTTAATTTCTTCTTGATACCCAATGTTTTCCTTCTTTTTGGCTGTTTATTTTTAAGGGTCGTCCATGATTGAACAAACCTCACCCAAATTTTAATCTTAGTTAGGTAAATTTCATGTAAATAAGTTAATATTATTTACTAATGAGTGTAGAGTTACTCTATTTAAGTATTGAGTTACTCTATTAAGTATAAAATTACTCTCTTAAATATAGAGTTTGGTTTCATATGACTCAATAAAATATATCTAAAACTATATGATTGACCAAATTTTTATACAAGTAGATTCCTTCTCAAGTCATCTAAAGAATTCACTACTTGAAATTGAGACAGTTCTCTTTTTAGTCTTATAACTTACACCCGCTAATTTATTCTTATTAATAAAAGAGAAACTAAATACTAGTTAATCAAAATAAAAGAAAATTCTAAAAAATATAATAAAAATACCTTGTATAGAGGGTAACGGGCTTTAATCTCTTTAACCTTAATTTCTTTAAAAAAATAAAAGTGCATTTTATTATAGAATATTACGAGGTCGAACTATAATCTCAACTTCTAACTTCCAATTAATAAGGGTCAGTTTAATTGTCTTGAAAAATATAATAAATTTTTTAATAATTATAATTTATCTTTTCATTCAAATAGGATATATCTTTAAGGTTAATAACAATTTATATATAAGATATTAAATTACTAAATATATCTCATTATTTAATAAAAGGTTATATATAAAATTAAAACTTATTTAATCGCATATGACATGACATCTTGCCTAATTCTATTCACGGTTATATAAAGTAAAAATCCCTCATTCACCTTCTCGACACGAGACTACCTATTTATGCATATCAACTATGTATACTTTTATCTATTTTTATTTTTATTAATAAGAAGGAGAATTAAATGTTGATCTAAAATTAAAAGTAGAAGAATCAGCCAACCAAAATATAACAAAATTAAAAAAATAAAATAAATTACAATTAGTATATATCTTAAAAATTAAAATCTATCTCTAAGCTATCATGCGACCATAATTTAAGATGAGGTAAATAATAATAATTTATCTACAAAATTAGAATTTATCTATAAAATCTAGGAAAGAATCTTTAATCTCAATATTAATGAGAAAAGAATTAAAATTTAGTTTTAAAATTAAAATCTATCTTCATATTGCCTCGTTATTATCAGAAATTTCTCAATATTGTTGAGAAGAAATTCATAGTTTTGTTGAGAATACCAAATACCAAATTCATACTTTTCTAGACTTGTATTTATTATTTAAATAATAAATAAAGGAGAAGGGCATGTTTCTAAATAATAAAATCTCTATTATAAAATCCTTATAACTTCTTCCTGGAATATGATTGGTGCTTTTCTTCCATGTTTGTTTTTATCTTAAAATTTTTAAATCTAGTATTTTCTTAATTTGATTAGAAACATTTTTTTATTAAATTAGCCATATTTGTTATATCCCCTCCATAAGAAATAAGAAGTTTTGGTTTGAAAAGTCTTGTGGGTGAGAAAATTGTTGTTTTTTTCCATAGAACCACCAATTTTCCTCCCTATCAATGTTTTCCTTCCTATAGTTATTTCTCTTATCTTAATTTTTCTTGACACCCAAAGTTTTCCTTCTTTTTTGCTGTTTATTTTAAGGGTCGTCCATGATTGAACTAGCCTCACCCAAATTTTAATCTTGGTTAGCTAAATTTCATGTAAATAAGAAAATATTATGTACTAATGAGTATAGAGTTACTCTATTTAAGTATTGAGTTACTCTATTAAGTATAAAAGTACTCTTAAATATAGAGTTGGTTTTATATGACTCAATAAAATATATCTAAAACTATATGATTGACCAAATTTTTATATAAGTAGATTCCTTCTCAAGTCATCTAAAGAATTCACTACTTGAGATTGAGACAATGCTAGAGTTCTCTTTTTAGTCTTGTAACTTACACTGCTAATCTATTCTTATTAATAAAAGAGAAATTAAATACTAGTTAATTAAAATAAAAGATTTTAAAAAATATATATATAATAAAAATACATCATATAGAAAGTAATGGGCTCTAATCTTAGTAACCTTAATTTCTTAAAAAAAACAATAAAAATACATTTCATTATAGAATGCCATGAGATCGAACCTAAATAATCTCAACTTCCAACTTCCAATTAATAAAAGTCAATATAATTGTCAATAAATTTTTTTAATAATTATAATTTATTTTTTTCATTAAAATAAGATATATCTTTAAAGTCAATAACAATGTATATCTAAAATATTAATTTATTAAAGTATATTTTATTATTTAATAAAAGTTTATATATAAAATTAAAATTTATCTAATCGCACATGGTGTGATATCTTGCCTAATTTTGTTCATGGTTATATAAAGTACAAATCTCATATTCACCTTCTCGACGCTAGACTGCCCATTTATGCATATTAATTATGTATTCTCTTATTTGTTTTCATTTTTATTAATAAAAGGAGAACTAAATGTTGATCTAAAATTAAAAGTAGATGAATCAGCCAATTAAAATACATTAAAATTGAAAGAAAAATAAAATAAATTATACTTAGTACATATCTTAAAAATTAAAATCTATCTCTGAGCTATCACGGCACCATTATTTAAGATGAGTTAAAAATAATAATTTATCTACAAAATTAGAATTTATCTCTGAAATCTATCTAATATCTTTAATCTCATTATTTAACGAGAATGAAAATTTAGTTTTAAAATTTGAATCTACCTGCATATTGCTCGTTATTATCAGAAATTTCTCAAAAAATACCCTCCATTTAGTTGTGAAAACAATATTGTTGAGAAGAAATTCATAGTTTTGTGGAGAATACAAAATCCATAGCTATAAAATAGTAGTCTTGCCGCGAGTAAAGTCGCTGCATACCTCTTTTGCAGCTTCGTTGTGCTTGAGTGATCACGAATTCGTTGACAGCGAAGATTATTTGGCGGCAGCGGCAACTACAAGCCTATAATATATATGTGGATTTGGTGCAGCAGCTCCCCGAAGATGTTATAGCCAACCACATCATTCCTAGTGTTACAGCCTTGATTCGTGGACGTCCCGGGAACCAGGGTTTGGGTGTTGTTCCTGGATTCCCTACGTCCATGAAGGGGATAGCAGTGGTTATCCGAGTGGTGGAAACAACACACCAAGGCTAACCCGTGATTATGTTGCAGTCCAAACCAAGTTGCACGATGCTGCTGGAGGACCGAGCATGCCGGTGGAGCAAGGCGTCGGGAACAGCAGCAAGTGCCGGCATATGGGTCGGTATTCGGTGTACCGAGCATGTGGCCGAGTCCAGGTCAAGAAACCTCAAGTTGTTGCTGATCGGTGTTTGGGTCGGCATATCGAGGTTGTGGTGCAACCGTGGACCGAGCAGGCTACCGAGCCGAGTACACAGCGTAGGGTGCCGAGCATTCGCTAGTACCGAGCAAAATAGCGGAACCGTGCTGGAAAACTGTACCGAGCACTGTAGCGGGCGAGCGCGGAGGCGTGCGAGCGGGCAGATGCTGGTGAACGCGACAGTGCAGGGGCATGCACGAGCGGTGGTGCTGGTTCAGGGCGATGTTGGTGAACCATTGCTGGCAGTTGGTCGGTGAGTTGCTGCGGGAGGTTGAGCCATGTCTGGACAGTGCTGGAGTCGAGCCGGTGGGCGCGAAGGGAGGACCAGCGGTGCAGCCAAGGCGGTTTGGGGATAAACATCCATGGACGTTGCTGTAGTATCTTGGGGAAGATATGCAGTTATCCAGATTGGGCGTTGCAACAAACTGCTGAAGATAAACTTGGAGGCCGTTGGATGAACCTGGATGGGAGATGGTCTAGGTTGCTGAACACGGTGGATCTTGCAGATCTCTGGAGTTGAAGATGCTGGCAGATTCGGAGTTATCTTGGAGCAGCAGTTCGTGGGTATATAAGGGTTAGGCCAGACGTGGAGAAGGGAACTTCTCTTCGACGGACTGAAGAGGGGGCCGATTGGGTACTTGTTCTCGTGGTGAGACTTGCTGATTGGTGTGCAACGTGAGCAACCTGGAGAGGGAAGAAGCGAAGGAATTGCTGCAGCCGGCGCTGGGAGTAGTGCTGGAATTCCAGACGCTTGCTTGAATCCAAGGTGCACGTTGTGAGGTTGCTGGTGTTGGCAACTGGGAGGGTTACTCGGGCCAGGTAATCCTTGTGTGACTTCCTTTGTATTTTGGGTACATTGGGGGCGAGGCTGTGGGGCTGTCCACAAGCCGAGTAAGTGCTTGAGAGAGGAGTCGAGTACTTGTAATTCCTTGTATTGACAGATTAATATAAGGTTGGGGTTTCCCCGTATATCTGTGTTGTGTTCGTTGTCTGACGTTTTAGGCAGGGAACCTTAGTACCGGGTCGTGGTCGAGGTTTACAAGGCGACGGGGGTTGCTGAGACGAACAGGGACAGAGGCACGATCTCTACCAGGCGTGTTGCTGGTGAGGCGATCGGGCAGTGCTGCGGTGGTGGTGCTGTTTGACTCCTGGAACAGCCTATCGGCAAGGCGTGCCGATAGCCAGGAGTGCTATCGAAGTGCTGGTGCGTGGCCAGACACGGGTGATCGATCAAGAGGCGCTGTTTGAGGGCAACACCGAACGGGTGGATCTGCTGGACGTGCAGGGGTCAACCTCGGTGGTGCGTATTGCGGCCGAACACGAGTGTAGTGTTTGTGGCCTTGGCTCCCGCTATTGCGTGTTGAGTATCAGGCTGAGTGTTCCCAGGGAGGGGAATACGCCGCACAGGCAGGGACCCGGAGGTGAAAAATTCGACCTTACGAACGGGCTTGTGACACCTAGCTTGGAGAGGGGAAGATACATGCCTTGATTAACGTTGCTGACAATGTATCTCCCCGTGTTGTAGTTCCCTGGACATCATATACTCCAGCATCCTCTTTGTTGATTTTTCCATATTTTCTGGTAGAGTCTTGCCAAGGGGAGCTCCTTGTTGTGACAAACGATCTCGGCTGCATTGAGAACCACCCGCAGTTCACCGTGCATAGATTGAATGTGGAAGCTGGGGAGCTGGTGCACGTGAATGATCTGGGCGACCAAATGTTGTTTGTGGGAGAAGGATGCTCCTGGTCTGTGCTGCGCAGGTCATGATCCTAGCCATCTGGTTTTTTCACCAGCAACGCCATTTATTTTTTTCTACCCACATTCAATTTCGAAGGGGATTCTGATTATATTTTGGGCAAGTTCTTTCTAAAGATGGACAATAATGGACCCGACAGCTCTCGTGTGTTTCATATTGATCGACTTGATACGACATTCCGCCGTGTTTGGATCTCACTCCGTCGACCTGAAACAAGATACTGCCATTCTTTCTCTCTCTTTTTTCGCTTTTCTCTTTCGAGAGATGCATGTCTGTCTTTCTTGAGAGGTATAGACACAAAAAGTTGGTTTCGAAATTTAGATATGAATCTACGTGTGAATGAGAAATTGTTCATTTTTTTAATGAAACCAACAATGTCCCAAGTCGCTGCTGCTACTTTGTAAAAGAGGCCATTCCTGAAATCTGTGTTGTAAAAAAAGGAATATCATAATGAACCCATAACCCTTTTTAAACAGCTATTAAATGGACAACTGAAAGCTTGTTACGTCGCATGGCAATCATATTACGAATATGCATTTCGCGAAGGTTACTTTTGTCGAAGTATTAATTGCAATAGTTTATACAACGCAAAATAAATCACATTTTAACTTTAATCAAATGAAAATTGCTTCTTCGTTTATCAAAAGTGAGCTCTGTTTTGCTGATTGCTAGCCTCGGCAATAACACCACCAGGAACGGTGATTGCTGAAGATGTATCAAGAAGACTAGCAGCAATTGCCTCATTCAATTGTATCACGAAGACTAGCAGCTATTGCCTCATTCAATTCCTTCTCTTCTAATTTTGCTAGTGACTCTGCATCAAGAGTAAGCTGAGCATCATAATGAGCATCTGTTGACACTGCCGATGTTGCGTGCTGCGATTCGGTGATTCTTTGAGCATCTTCTGGAGAAAGCCAATGCCCAAATCCATTAGCAGATTCAGAACCTAAAATTGGACATTCCTTGGGGAAATTACCTCTGACCACAAATATGCTCCATCCTGAGCCTGTCAGCGTGTCTAGGTAGGCTGACAGGTAAAATCTAGAAAGATGCTCTGGTGCTGCACAAAGGCTATCAAAATTGTACCATTCTCCATTGATTTTTCTTATACAAAACCAATGGTCATGCAGGTGACAGATGAATGCATTTTCATACTCCGGGTTGACCTTGGAAGGCTCTGCGATTGGACTATCAAGTGGAATAACCTGCAGATCCCACACTTCAAGAGCCTTTTCCAAAACCTGCACATAAAACTCATTAAAAAAACAGCAAGTGATTAAGCAAGAAGTGCTACATGCTCAAAGCTCATGGTTTCTCGAAGGAGACATCAACATGCTTAAGGTTAGTTAACAAAACATGTAGGGATGAAAGCCACATTTGGGGAAAAAAAATCATGGAAAAAATAGTTGATTTGATTTTGATAAAGACATATCAGCAATACAACAGATTGCATGGTGGTGACAATTTAACTCCTCCTATGCTTGTGCAATGCCGGTTAAAAACCAAGATAAAGAAAGAGAATTGACATCAGGAAGGGCATATGGTCTTGTGAAATTCTGCCGGTTCTAATCACACAATTCTTAATTTAGGATCCATGCACCCAACACCTTTTGGGTACCAGGTGGAAGAAGAAGAAGAACGGCGGTCACAATTTAGGAGATTTCGCACACACTTGCAAGAAATGATAGATGATCCTGCCTTTCATAGCATAAAATAAGGGCTTATGATTCATTGGCGCACAATTTGGGAGATCTTACATATACTAGTGAGATATGATAGATGATCCTGTCTTTCATGGCAAAGAATAAGGGCTTCTGATTCATTGGCGTGCAAAGGAAAACGTTAAAGAGAATCATACAGTTCTTGAGTACACGCGTAAGATGTCGGGATTTCAGCTCACAATGCATGAAGAGCCATAAAACAGATCTTTGGACATTATTAATTTAGAAACACCAACACTACCCCAACACATCCCCTACCCAGAATCTTATCCCATATATAACTTGCTTTATTCTGCAGCAGTAAGTGCTCATCAGAAATGGGTTTCAAACTTTCAAGCATGATATCACCAGGCTCTTCACGATAATCTATCTGATCCGCAATTTTTTCTTACATCAATAGTTAACTTTAAAATACAGCCGTCACACCTGACTTTGTGATAACAAGTAGCAACCATTGTCCTTAATCAAGTCCATTTGGTAACTTAATTTTATTTTGTAGCATTCAACACCATGATCAATTAGTACTATATAAGGTTAATTTATTTCGTAACGCATCAAACCAATAACATTACCCACAAAAGACATTCCAATAATCGCCTATTAAAAAAAGAAGAAGATAACAACGAAATTACTTCAAATCAAACTATTGTTTTTTGATACTAAAAAGTAAAAATATTCATACAATTACACTAACGCATCAATTGCACCTTAAAAAAATAAAAAATAAAAAATAAAAACCCAATACGAGGCATGGTAGACAAGAATCCTTACCTGGATGCTGAAATCGCCGTCCATGGAGACGTTATGCGACACCTGCGAGTCGAAACGTAACGGGTCGCCGTCGGCAGCGCCGTCGAGTATCATCCGGCGCTCTTGGCTGTCGAGATCGGAGGCGAGGGCAGCCAAGTCAAGCTCGGAGAAGAACGGGCCTTGTAAGACAGCGTTGACGCAATGGAGGGCGCAGAGCTTGGATTCCTGCACTTCGTGGTACAGCATCCCGCCGTTACTGCCGCCTGCCTCCATCCGCCTAATTCGTACAAAAGATAAACTCACAGGAAATCAATGGCCGCAAACAGACACAAAATTAGGGATTTTGGGATGGTTTCGGGATTGGGAATTTGTATCCCCTTTTAAACCTGTTTTTTTGCGCTAATGGCTGGTTCGGTGGCTAAATCGTTTTAAATATTGCAGTATATCACAATACGACTTATAAATCATATTATTTTAAATTTTTATATTAATTTAATATATATTTAATTTTTTAGTATAAAATTTTTACAAAATTTAATTTTTTATTAAAAATACTGATATTTTAATGAGTATTTAATTACTATTTTAATTTTTTTCAACATGGTCACCAAATACATCCGTAAAGATATAATATATTTAAAATTACAATTGTACTTTCACCTTCCAACCTCCTCCTCCTCCATCTATCATCTTGCTGGGGTGTCCTTTCCTGCCCCCCATGTTCCGATTCAGCAGCAATCTCCAGACACAGACTTCCTTGCTCCTCCTCCCCCTGGTGCGTCTATACATGTCCTGACTAGATC